>JARACY010000812.1:0-74954 GCA_029255725.1 Scrobipalpa atriplicella | reverse complement strand
ATCGCGTGAGTTTTTCAGTCGACGGACGACACGATGAACAATGGTTTCAGAATTTTTAAACCACCTAATAGCACAACTACTAATAAGGCTGAACGTGCCCTCCAAAGCACGGAATATCTTATCTTACAGACAATCAGGTGATTCAGCCTGCATTGTCCTTACCGAACTGGGGAAAGTCTCGCAAAGTGATAAATTGATAAATATCAACTTTGTATTCCCCTGTGGAAACATGACCTCCGGATGGGCTCTACAGGCAAATTGGCAAGGTTATAGCTTTCTATAGGTATATAGTAAAGAAACACTGTTCATCAGTTTTCTGAATTTATTTCAACTGGTGTGAAACCAAACAAAAGACGAGGAGGAGGAGTCAAAAGAGGAGGAGAAGTCAAGAGAAGAAATGAAAGAAAAAAATGACAAGGGATCCGCTTTTTTGAGGCGGCGAACCTATCCGGCGGCGTGCAAAGTATTAAATGTCGCTCATATCACAGCCCGCTGTAGGGTGACCAAAATTAAACATAAATATATCTGAGATTGCTCGAAAAAGAAATAAAGTAGAGTCTTGAAGTCCTCGAAGTACCTAGTTTTATTTATGTTGAAGTCATTGTAAAGTGGTTGTTACCAAAGCTTTTGGCTAAGTTTCGTTTATACCTACTTTAGAAATCTAAAAGAATTTCAAAGATGTCCATAAAAATAATAAGAAACTGTTGTTACCTTTTAATATTTCCAAATCTTTATCTCAACTTCTGACTAAACGATGGTCACTATTAGCACTGCTATGACATCTACACTGTGACTAAAATGTGCCGTGAACAGTGAAATAGTGGAATATCGTAGTGGAATTTCTCCCGCTGAAGCAATCACGATACAGGTGCCAGGTGCCTAACTGCTGGGTAATGGAGGAAAAAGTGAAAGTTGAAGATGCCAACAATAAGTTTTGTTGTGTGGAAAAGTTGAAATAGTAATTTTATCTTTTGTGTTTGTATAGCTGGTATCTTAGAGCAACACGGCCTTCGAGCGGAAAGCCGTGTTGCTCTAAGGCTGGTATAGTACTACCAGGATAATAATGATATATGGCGAGGGCGCTGCATGAGGGGATCTCTCAAAAATATGGCGTTGGCATTAGCAGCCATATAGGCCAGGCCTGTCACGTAGAACAAGGAGTTTTATTCTGAGTTGACGACCAAAATGGCCGCGTTAGTTCCCGTTCCTGCCTCCAACAACGACAAAAGTAGATGTATATGTTCTTGTGTTTATAGAAGGATAGTTGAATGAATGTTCGCGTTGTTGTTTGTAGCGAGACGCGACGCGACGCGACGCGCTGAGGCGAAGAAAGAAACTTCGCCTTCGTCCCGATGCTAATTGTTTAACTTGAGACGTTACCGCCAATTTATAACCGTTGTAAATAACCGAGACGTGCTTATTAATTTGGTTTTGTTTTATTTTGAGAGGTTCTTGCCAAGTAAAAGAATGAAAGAGACAGAAACAGATTTTTAACAATAGTCGCAGATTGTCGGGTCGTACCAGGAGGTGAAATCATTGAAGTTGCCGATTACTCCAACGACTTAAATTTGAGAAAAGAAGATAGAAAAATAAATAGCTTTACAGTAAGAAAATTGCAAAATAATGCTTTTGAACTAAAATCCGCATAGGAATATAATTAACTTAAGCGTAAAAAAAGCTCAATCAAAAATTAAAACAGGTTTACATTAAAAAAACAATCAGATTGTTTCACTTATACTAGTAAAATTATTCTGTTACAAAATAGCAGGTCAATCACAAAACAATTCATCAAATTTCTCTTTTCAAGAGCAAGTTTTGTCCAATTCTCTTCGCTCAATTCTCATAAATTGACTCGTGAAGAGGTTTACGAGTGCGACGAGTTCCACTCTAATTCCTTTACTTAACTCGTGACTGAGCCGCGGATGACTAATTACTGAGTCAACTCATTTCATTACACAAGATTTCTGAACGAATCCTTTCTTCAACCGAAACTTTCTTCTCCATTTTGAGGGTTGCTTTTGTAATCTGATACGAAAATTGATGTTCGGATTTTGAAGGTTTCCGTAGGTAATCTCTACGGCGTAGCAAGGGATCCGATATTTAGGTTTTTAAATGTATCTGTAGCAATGTTCTACAGGTTTCCGTAGCAACGATCTACGGCGTAGCTAGGGATACAACTTAGCGCTTTTTATAACAGCAGCGCCTGCTAAAACATTCCGAAATGTAGTCTGGTCGGTAATTTTAGGTAAAAAAAGTATCGCGTGACAGAATATCAGTCCAACGCTGAAAGTGTAACAAATTTAAAACACTATCAAATTCAAGAATTCTTCATAATTATTACTTTTCGCATTATTTTTTTTACCATATTTAGCTAACTGGATTCCATAAGGGACGACATACGACCGTAGAATGGAAGTGGCCCCATTACCTCAGAAATTAGACGCGTCTAATCGCGAATGTGAATGCAAAGCGCCTGATGGAAGTCGATGAGCACGAGAGTAGGTATTCCGGGAATTTTGCTAATTACTCCTATAAGGCGTTAGGAAGGATAAGTGCTAGCTAATTCGAGCTCTGTTGATGTTTGTGAAGAATGCATCGGCTTTGCCGTATAGAAAACTAAAAATCATTATGGCAAATCGTGGTACTATGCATACGGTCTGATAAATGAAATAGGTACAAGGTATGTTTTCGATGACGGCGGAAAATCTTCGGGATTTAGTATTTAACTAGTTCCCAAGTATTTATGCAACACACAGAGGTGCCCTGCACTCTCTATTCCCTTAATCTCTTATTCTGATGGGACAGAATGGATGACACAAAGAGAGAAAAAATCTATCCGACAACGTGGATCATGTTATTTTTCGGATTGCCAGGTGATCAGCCTGCAATGTCCTAACCAAATTAGAAACAACAATACAAAGTTATTGTCTCCGGGAATCGAACCTGGATCATCCGGGTCGTGAGACCATGGCTTTGACCACTAGACCTCGGAGGCTGTTAACTGAGCTATGACGTAAACATAAATATTTTTTCTTGGAGTTAATGAGTATTAAAACGATTCCTTATTTGGCACAATTTTAAAAATTAAGATTCAAATACACAAACCTTTGAAGACATTATAAAACTAAATCTAAATTCTTGTGTGATGTTTCACCGAGGCATAAAAAATATACAGCAATAAATTTTATGTTTGCATTCAGTAAATATGCGTACGTTGTCGATTATATATACGTCTTACATTTATAAGTTACATACATTTAAAAGTTCTCCCAATAAAACTAAGTTATAAAATCCACCGACAACTCGTAACTCGAAGTGAATCGTTTCGAACTCGAACAACTATTTTAAAACAGCGATATTTTCAGAACTAACAACAACACGGAACGAATGCAACTTATTAGATTGTTCCCACCATTCATCACTGGCGAGCTCGATGAATTTAGGCCAGGGGTGCACAACTGTTTCATTTCATGATAATTTTCTATCCACAACCGCAGAAATAATAACTTTGGGGAAACCACCGTTGGTGCGTGAGAGTGCCAGTGCCATAACAGTCATCTTCTGGGTGAGCTCGCTGCTACAAGTAAAAACAATCAGTAATTCTTTATATGAGATCAGACACAGTCATACCAGCAGCGGTAACAGTTATAGGTTTTTATATATAAAAGTTTTAGATGTACCTATTGGTTTCAGTGTGAACTCAGTCCAAAATTTTGGATAAAAGAAATCTCACCTCTTTATCCTTAACGCGTTCAGACCGGGGCTGTCAAAGCTATGTCATTGCGTCAGACATGGCGATTGTTGCCACATTATTGAAACTTTAGTGTATTGTGGCCACCGGTGGTACAGCCCGTCGGGTAGGCCGTGCGCCACCGGTGGTACACCCCGGTCTGAACGTGTTAAAATCCGACCTTGTATTAATAATGATAAAAACCTGTGATGCAAGAACTATAGGTTTAGAACCCCTGCATTTATTTGGAATGCGAGAACTATTGTGGATATTGAAAAGTGGAAATGATGGAGTTGGAACTCGTAGTTTTTATTTGGTATGGAATTCCTGAGTTATACCTCTGTACTGTAGCATCTCTTGAGAGGTTGCTATTGGTGAGAGTGTTATATGAGTCTACCTGAGGTATAAATTTAAAAATATTGCTATTAGCTAAACGTAACATCTGTTACTATTTACCTTACCTACGTACTTTTTGGAAATTGCAATATCATATAACATTTATAACACCCGCGTTAAATGAGTTTTCCCGTCAAAATGAAGGCTTTCCCGCGGTGGAAAGAAGCCTGTGTTCTATTTAGGGAGACATCAATGTATTTAAGCACGTTGCTTAACATATTGCCCTGGGTTGGTGTTAGAAAGGAGACCGTTTGAAAGGTTGAAAGGAGACCGTTTTTGCAACAATAAAATTCAAACTATTGTTGTCGATTTGCTGAGGACATGACTAAAATAAATCTTAACAAAATTTGCCATCCCTTTCTGTTCTCTCTTGATAGAAAGTGACAGGTTAAAATTTTTGTCTAAACCGTATTGCCGCCATTGTTCCTTTTGATTACTTTTTAACCTTATCGGATTCCGGTAGGCAGTTTAATTATTTCCCTCCGTGTATCACTTTGTCCGTACTCGTGTGTTTTTATTGTCGGGCCGGGAACGAACCCCGGCGGCCGCGGAGCAGAAAATTGATTTCTGCAGGTGTGCCGGCAAATTGCTACCGGGTACTGACTGGGTACCCACTTGCACACGTTAGTGACGTCATAGTGTCTGCATTCAACGTGTTGTCATATCATACAAGTTGTGTGGTGAATACAAGAATACATTCAATAAAGAAATTCATGAAACTGAACAACTTTTAGTTTAGTTCATGGCCAAAACAAGATTCTTTAGTGCTTGAAAATCTCGCTGTTGGATTTAAGTTTGTGAGTTCGTAAATAATTTAGAAATTTTGCTTAGAATATGTGGACGGTTTTTAAGTTGAAAATATTTTTATCGTGTTTCAAACTAAGTTGTTTTAGCATTGAAGTTTAATTTCCTTACTGTTGTAAAGATCGTGATTGATACATCGATATTATCAACATTCCAAAATGTTTGATGACGTAACAATAATAGGTTATGAATTTAATAATGTGATGAGACGCGAAAAGAATCAATTTTTTTTTAGGAAAAACACTAATACTTATGTAGTACATCATCATCATCTTCCTAGCCCTTTTCCCGTATCTCCCGGGGTCGACTACCTAATCTAGGAGATTGAACGAGGGTACTAGTTTTTACACACAGCGACTGCCATCTGACCTCCGCAACCCAGTAGGGAAACCAGACCCAATCCTAGATTAGGTTACACACAACCTTTGAATTTCTTCGTAGGTGTGTGCAGGTTTCATCACGATGTTTTCCTTCACCGTAAAAGCGCCGAATAAACGTACATAATTATGAAATTCGAAAACCGAAAAACACATTGGTACGTGGTGGGATTCGAACCACGACCTCCTGCACAGAAGGCCGCGGCCCTATCCACTACACCATCCGGGGCCGGGCTGATAGGCTGATAGGTTATGGCTTGAGGTTATGAATTTAATATATGATAAAAAAAAACACTAATAGTAGCTCAAAAAAAAAGAGAAAATAAGTACCTACATTTGGTGTGAATAATGACGCAACTTTTAGCGTGGCTTACATCTACCTACATGCTGGCTACGTCTTCTTCAGTCGCAATACATGTGTATTCATTAGTACCTAATCGATTCGATCTACGTTATTATTGTTACATTTGTGTGTTAATTTAACCAATGACTTTAACGAACTAAGATTTCAAGGTTATTTGTAATAATAAAAAACATTATTACTGTACTGCAATTAGATTGTTGTTATGAACGGGATTTTTGAACAACCGCGAAAATCTCAAAACTTATATAACATTATTACTATAAAGACTATATTAACTGCCTCTGTGGTCTAGCGGTCTGAGCCATGGGCTCACGACCTGGAGGTCTCGGGTTCGATTCCCGGAGTGGGACAATGACTTTGTGTTGTTGTTTCTAGTTTGGTTAAGGCATTGCAGGCTGATCACTTGATTGTCCGAAAAGTAAGATGATCCATGCTGTCGGATGGGCATGTAAATAGTCGGTCCTGCGCCTGATTTCTCTCTGGTCGTGTCAGTCAATCTGTCCAATCAGAATAAGAGATTGAAGGAATAGGGAGTGCATCTGTGTGTAGCGCGAACACTTGAGCACTAAAACTAGTCCTGCGCAGTTGGCCTATCTCTGGGAGATTGGCCGCCATCACCGAAAATCGGTGGGAGGACTATTATATTAACTTGGATTTTCATTATTACTATTCCGTAAGATAGTGTGAAGGAAATACAGTGATCCAACGGTCTAAATGTCATGTCGGCGAAATAACAAACCTAAGTAACACATTTACTTACCTTTATTTTTTTTTATTTTTACCGCGTTAAAAATTCTTTCAAGCTCATTCAAAGCTAATCAAGCTACTTATGAAACTGTGATTCAAAATTCTAGTGATGTATTAACATACCTTATTTACTTTACATTAGGATTTCTACTCTCTAGCGAACCTTTTAGATTATAATTCCGCGGTGTAAGGGACAGTTTCCTGAAAACTAATAAGGGTTGCTTAGTCAACGAAACTGAACAATTCTCACCAGGAATTACTTTCAAGAAATGAAAAGAAAAAATGGCATTTCCATACAAATTGTCTGATCGTGGTGGTCATTTTGTATGGCAAAGTAATTCATATTCATATTTTATTTGCTTTCAAATAGTACAATGGGGTCTTATTGCTAATAATTAAATTAACATAAGTAAGTCTCACATTTGATGTCTATTTTTGGCGCAGCAATATTATTCGACTTTAAATAAATAGTATAATGTTTAATTTCAAAGAATATTAAATAAATTAAATCAAAAAAGTAAAATTAAATCACTTAAAATACATTCCATGACAAAAAAATGATAATTTACCTATATAATTCATTAAATCTATAACACAATAATTTATTTTACATATCTCATGCTCAGTAAGTGGTTCATACAACCCTAAAACCCGGGATGTAAGTGGTACTTTGCATCATAGGTTTTGAAACCTATGCTGCAAAGTAATTTGAATAAGGAACTGTCAAATTGCAAGAAAAAAAAAGTTGATAGCCTTATTTCAAACACACGGAATCGGATGATTAATCGAATCGGAATCGATTTTAAAACAAATTCTATTCGAATTTATTTAAATATCGAACTGGCCAGTACTAAATATGACGCATAGAGTCACGGAATAAGGCCATAAAAATGTAAACATAGGATTATGAAAATTATGAAATTTTTACTCTGTGGTTTTTATAACATATTTATAACCTCAAAACTTGAGTTTGTCGATTTATTACTTAGCATTTTATTATAAAACATTAACAAATTAAACAGTCAGTATACTTAACAAAATGTCTACTTGCAAATTAGATAATTTTTCTTACGCGAATGCATATATTTGTGATGGTTAAATTCGCTCATAGTGAGTTGGTATTGCCTACTGTTTCGTCGTAATTTCATGTTTTAATTTTCTTATATTTTCCCATAATTTTAACTTATCTTTCATTCGATATGTAAAGCATAGTGCTTACCTCATGGTGTAAGTCATCAAATGCATACTCGTACCATTAGCGCCCTCGCTGCGCTCGGGCGCCAAAAACCTCGTATGCATTTGATGACTTACATCCTTTGGTTAGCAATATACTATTATTAAACCAAGTTATTAAATTCATACCATTCTGATTATCTAACCTTTACAATAAATATATTTCAATTTTATTTTCATTTCTAAAAAAACATCCTGTCGTAAGTTGTGCAGTTTCGTTGACTAAGCAAGCAACCCTATCAGTTTGCGGGAAGCTGTCCCTTACACCCCGTATAACAGACACACACACACACACTAACCCTTGCACAGCCTGTGACCCGCGGCCCTTCATTACTCGTTTCCTAATTGTGTCCGTGCGTGCGTGAACGGACATTTAGTTACGTACGGACAAGGGAAACAAACATCGCGGGTAACATCTCTGATAGCATAGTACCGTCATAGTAGAAAATATAGCTTACTAGCGGGTCCGGCAGACTTCGTCCAGCCCAAAAAACAACTTTTCCCGTGGGAATGACATACTTTCCCGTGGTAAAAGTCAGTTAAAAACCTTCCTCATGAATCACTCTATTTATTTAAAAAAAAACGCATCTAAATCCGTTGCGTAGTTTTAAACATCTAATCATACATACAGACATACATACAGACAGAGGGTAGCGACTTTGTTTTATACTATGTATAAAATGAATGTATAATTAATTGATTAACTAAGCGCTTGTAATCATCTTTTATAATACGCTCAGCTAAAGAGTGGAACTCACTCCCCGCGTCTGTGTTTCTGAATGCATCAACCTTCAACTCTTTCCAAATTATACCTAGTGAACAGTCTGGGTGAGCTCGATCCATCATCGACATCCCCTACAGGAAAGAGCCCTACAAACCCACTATCAATAATATTAAAAAAAAACCTATGGCTTGACTACGGCTGGTCGAAAACCTGCCTAGCACAGTCACTGCATCAAAGGAGCGGTAAGCTGTCTTAACAGGGATCTTGATTATCTATACATATCTATACATATAATAAAACCACCACCAGCTATTATATAATAAATTAACAATTTGCGCTTTACTGGTACAAACCAAAGGCGGTTTCGTTGCATTGTGTGAATATATTTTACTGTTATTTATTTTTCCTGTGGTGCTGTCAGCATTATGTGGTCTAACATTTTTTTACAAGTCGTAGGTACCAATACCTACTACAAAAAAATACCTATCAATAACTTTGACATATCCTAGACTAGAACATATTAAATTCTATTTTTAACTGAATCAATTTTCTTCGTAATCCTAATAATCGGATGTCGAAAAAGGTCAGCGACCCGACAACCCACGCGAGAAAGGGAACAATGGTTATTAAAATAAGCTAAGCGCCTACCAATTTTGAAATAAGTACCCACGACAATTTTTTATAACCTAAGATAAATTTGACAAAAGATTTGTGAATAATCCTTGTAATTTCCAGCCGGTTCTATGACGTCACGGCACTCGCGTTAATGAGCCCGACGAACTTAATTAAAATTGTCCGAAGTAAATTACTTTCAGAATCCATTTTGTGTATTTTAATTTTATGCGGAATGCGGTAATGTTTAAGTAATTTGTTTTTGGAAGGACCGGGGGTGATGAATTTTCGTAAAATGGTGAAATAATTTATGTTGGAATATAAAAATAAAATAAAGAGTCCTTTTGGTTATTTAAAAGGAATCAGGAAATATGCATTTATATTTTACTAGCTTTTTACGCGGCAGTTTCACCCGTCATTTAATTTGATTTTCCGTGGGAATAATATATTTTCCCGTAGTTAAAAGTAGCTTTCTAATAGTGAAACAATTTTTTTATGGCTCCGACTCTATTACTCCTAATTATAACAGACGCTACGTCATGGAATAAATATGGTGTCCCTAGCGATGGAAAACAACTGAAGTTGTTTTTATTTTGATTATGACACTTCTGGAGGCTGAGCACCTGATTATCTGAATATAGCAGAATATTTGAGAATACTAACAGCTCAATCCATAGACAGCCATCGACCAATGAAAGGAATCGTCCATTGCTCGCTGCCAGCCCCCAAGGGACTGCTCGCACGTCGCTCGTTGGTAGTCACTTGTTTTACCAGAATTCTCTCCCTCGTAATGAACTATAGCAGAACGTTTAGAAAAAACCGGCTAAGTGCGAGTTGGACTCGCGCACGAAGGGTTCCGTACCCTTAGCTATACAACATAAGCGTGATTTTGATTGAGTAAAAAACATCCAAAATTTTGCAGTTATAATATTAGTTGTAGATATTATTTCATCTTTTTTGTTCCAGATGTCGCTTTTAAAACGCAGCACTGATCTGACAGTGATGATTGGTTTTGCCTACTTGATATTAGATGTCGCTAGTAGGTTTTTAAAACGCGGTATCGTTACGTTTCAACCCAATCACGTTTGTTGTATGGGAATATTTAATGATTTTTAAACAAATGCAATATTTTTTTAAATAAATAAAATTAAAATGTTTTGCTGTCGATTTTAACGATGTCTGCACCACATCAAATTAAAATGTAATCCTACAAAAACATATCCAGAATAATGTAGAGGATGAAGACAGAAAGGTTTATAAATTAAAAAAAACAACCAAATAATTTCAGAAAGATAAAATGTGTATTTCACTAAATTACATTTTATTTAAGCACCCCTTCATTCTCGATGCTTGGTACTGGCATGACGTCACGGCGGAGTCTCTTGTTACAGTTGTAACTATTGCAGATCCGTTTTACTTGAACATCTTCTGCTTTAACACTCCCCTCTGGACTCCTGACGTTTAGGACTGGAATCCTTTGAGAGAGATCATCATGGTTTCTATACCGAACACGTTGGTGCAGTTTTCTACAGCCGGAACCACCACAGATTCTACGTGCTATACCATGGGGTTCATGGCTGCGACTCTCCCCGTCATTGTGTAATGGAACCTCATGGCGGCGAAGTCTTTCACCACAGTTGGCACCATCGCAGATCCTTTGTGATGGAACTTCTTGACTTTCATGGCTGCCACTCTTATAGGAATGATCAACACGATGATTTCCACAGGTGGAACCATCGCAGCTTCTCTGTGATAGAGCATTACGGAAGTAATCACGGATATGTCTTTTTCCTTTATTCTTGATGTTTGGGACATGTGTTTTATCTTGACTTTCACTCTTTTCTTTATTCTCGGTGTTTGGGACTGGTATGATGGAACGAGGTTTTCTACCATCATGGGCGAGTTTCTGTGATATACCCTCGTGGAATTCACGGGGGTGTCTTCCATTCTTATTTGGATGTGATAGACCAAAAAGCGGCAGGCAGGTCCATTCGATGTTGACTAAAGCTTCGCCTGAGCAGTTTCCGCTTCGGTAGATATAAACCGAATATAAACCATCGTCGAATAACACGTTTGGAATGTCATCTTCGTTGGAGATCGACACCTGGAGTACGGCTACGTACGAGCCCACTAAGCATTGGTACTGCAAAAAAAATATTTTTTGTAAGTTTTAGTTTGTCAATAGTTATGTTTCTTTCCATGTTTTTTTTTGGTCTTGGCTTTCAAATGAATATTAGTCAGACCAAGTCTGAGCTCCGTAGACCAAGGATAGAAACTTCAATAATAAGGGTCAGTTCACACCGGGAAGCGGCTTTTCATTGTAACATGAAGTGACAGGCTACGCTGTGCTGCAGAATTTTCCGAGTTCTGTCAATGAAATGTCATTTTTGCGGTGTAAAATAAGGTTCTCTATTATATCACGCTCTTGAAAAGTGCACTCCGCGTCGCGTCGCGTCGGTGTGAATTGGCCGTAAGATATAAACTTCCATGCTGGACTGGGAGTGAAAGAAAAACTTAGAATGTGCCAGCTGCATCTCCTCCCGTGCATGCTGTAAAAATCAGCTAAGGGAATCGAGGGTTTCAGTGTATTGCAATCTAGGCGATGGGCTGACAACCCGTCACTATAGCAATATACATAATCATCATCTGTATTAGCCCTCGAAACTTGTCAGACGTGGCGGAGCAACCTATGTTTAGGTCGTTTTTGCTCTGCCTACCCCATTAGGGATACAGGCGTGATTTTATGAATGTATGTATGTATGTATAAACTTGTATTTACATCTAATTCGGATGTTAGTAATCCTGAGCACTGTTTGTCCGGGATGCCGACAGTGTCATGGTGTAGAAATGAAAGCCCCTGCACACCTGAAACAGTAAACATTCAGAAACAATTTAATACGAAAGAAAACTTTAAAGTCACACCTTTATCCGTTACGGGGTAAGCAGAGAACGCCGAGAAAAAGGCGCCTCGCCACGTCTGACAAAGAATTGAGAGAAATTTTAGATTGCAGTGTGTATCGCTATGGTGTCACTGTCAGCCCATCGCAATACACTATCCGCTCGCATCACTTCTGCTGACTTCTACAGCATGCTTGGGAGGAAGGACAGCTAGAAAATTCTATGTTTTTCTATCGCTCCCACTCCTGCATAGAAGAAGATGTCACACCAAAGGGTAATTGATGCATGAGCGCCATATCTCGCAGGTCCATCTTATCACTAAAGCCTGCTACACACTGGGCCGCCGTTACTTAGCGCTTGGAGTTAAGGTTGAGTATCGAGCGGGCAACTCGTTTCTGCGGCTTGTGCCGCCGGCATGCCGCCGGGCGGTGTGTAGCAGTCTTAAAACCTTAGTTACGGTATTATTATTTTATTACCTTCTTTAAGGACAGCTTCCTTTTTATACGCGGATGCAGTAGCGATTGCCGCAAATAATACCAATAGTCCGAACATGGTGCCACTGGTCGACCAATCGGAATGGACTGTGCAAACGACACGGTCACTCTTTCATTTTGTTTGTGGCCAATTAATGCGTAGAAGATTAATTTGTTCTAATTAACTTAGTCATTAAAACACTGAACTGAAGCATACTACCTATATATATATATACCTATAGATTATGAAAACGTGTATGAAATCTATGACACGTTTTTCTTTATCCACGAACTAACTTTTTGCCCCGCGGTTGCATCCGCGGCTAAATATAACTTTCGCACAGGAATAAGGTATTTTAAGTAGGTATACAGGGTGTAAAAAAAGTACTGCGTCCCTTCAAACTACATGTTCTGCACAACTTTCCCAAAGCACAATAAAATTAGCTTGAAATAAAATTATGCCTTGTCCATACAAAATTGCAGAAGAGGAGAGCATCTTTGTATTGAGAGGGCAAATATTTTTTCCCCGAGTTAAAATTTTGTGCTTTGGGAAAGTGGTTTGGTATCATCCGTAGACCCAAGTGGTTCAAAGAAACGCAGTTCATTTTTTACACCCTGTATATTTGGAAGCATACCAGAATATTTAGTAAATGTTGCTGTAAGCTCCCCAAATAAAATAAAATAAAGTAAGTAAGTACTTATCTTATGTCCGCTTGCTGTTTGCCTTCTATCATCCTATCTTTCGTCGCTTCCGTTCAGTCATTTATGCACGAAAGAGCAACAGACGGACAGACAGACAGACAAACAGGCAGACAGATAGAGTTATTCATAATTTCGCATGTTTAAATTTTGTTTTTACTTCACTTAATTACACGAGTTCTCTACAAAGCATTATTTTCATATTTTTTACTTACGTTACGGCTTTTATATCATTGAAATCATCATCATCATCATCAGCCACAACAGTTCACTGCTGGACATGGCCTCCCCAAAATTGGGGGTAAATAAAATGTCTGCCTTTGTGCACAGCAAATAAAGTTCTATATTGTAAACGCTCTTGAAAAGTGCCCGTCTCGTCGCGTTGCGTCGCTTCCCGTTGCTAGCTTAGTAGGTATTTTACCTAGTGATGAAGTAATAATTTCATTTATGAAAATGGTAATGAAAACAAGACAGAAATTCACACTAAGATGTTTATTTTTCCTATAAAATCGTTTCACGCTACGAGTATCTCTTACGATTCCTTCTCATCTTTTGGAATAGGCTTGACTGCGCGAAGACTGTCTCCATCACGAGGACTATCACGACTGACTCTGTTCACTCTGTTCTTGCAGCCAATGCAACCTGTGTGGTCTTCAAGGCTCCTATATGGTATACCATGTAGTAGAGCTAATACAGCTAAACAGAATTTATCGTAGTCAAATATTTTTTACTAATTATATGACGTTATAGTTTGTAGACTCAATACGCAGTATTATTTTTTGCAAAGTATTCCCACTCAAATTAATTGTGACCTTTCTGGCGCGGGACTCGTTTTGGCGGCAAAAACCTGGTGCCGTGATCCGTCAGTGTTGCCAGCAGACGGCGTCTAATCGCCGACATTGGTCACGCTGGTCACGCCACGCCTCCACCACGACCTGTTAGTGTGACCAACAACAAAAACAAACAAGTGAGATTACTTCTTATAGAGTGAGTTTTCGAGTCGAACGATCCGATCAATAGCGCCTAACATGGTTTGTGTAACAATCACTATCTAAGACAGCGACCAGAATCGCCGGCTTAACGTGCCCTCCAAAGCACATAATATTTTATTCTAAATCTAAATCCTGCGTACAAATCGGAACCGTACTTTTACCACGTAGCGATGTACTCGTAACGTAAACTAGCAATAAATCACATCAAAACTGAGCCAAATCTCGGAGAGTGCTAAATAACGCAGGACGTTGGCTGCTGGCCCAATTGCTAAATTGCTAATAACGTTTTCATAACAAACCCGCGAAGACTGCACGAGATACTTACATCATGGATATTAGTTAGAATAACTAATAGGTAGTAACAGAATTTGAATAAACATTTTATGTCCAATATTAGAATGTTGTAACTCAAGCCAGTTGGTATTATATTCAAGGCTATCTCCATTACGGACAGGTTGTTTTTCCTCAGGAAAATTTCAAGATCCACCCACTCAAGAACGGTATTACTCGTATAGGTAAGTATTAATACCTCCACAATCGGCTCTTGATGAAATCAAGGCTAGTTTCAAAGACGCAAAGAAATACATTAGGTAGTATATTGTGTGAAAACTATTTACAAAAAAAACTGTTACGTCAACGAAGATTGTCATAATAAATGAGCCAACAATTAAGGGTTTTATAAATTTCAAGTCGACACAATTTTTGCTCGTTCCGATTTTTGGATTTTTGTCCGTAGTTTTAAGTGTAAGAGGCACCTGAGGTCAATGCACTGAAACTGAACACACCCTACGAGTTTTCGGCAACCTGTCCCTTACACCCGGTATAAATCCTGTACAGAGACGCAATTAGGACGGCGAGCCGTTTACCAAATTAGGGACACCTTGCCATTCATTGACGACATTGAGACCAGTTAATTATGGAAGCAAAAGGTGGGGTGACACATCTAGCCTTATTACAGTAGATCAAACAGTAGATTAACTGCCTCCGTGGTCTAGCGGTCTGAGCCATGGGCTCCCGATCCGGAGGTCCTGGGTTCGTTTCCATGGGGGGAACACAAAGTTATATTTTGTTAATTTATCACTTCGTGAGATTTTCCCCAGTTTGGTTAGGACATTGCAGGCTGAATCACCTGATTGTCCGAAAAGAAAAAGGATTCCGTGCTTCGGAGGGCACGTTAAGCCGTCAGAAGAAGAAGTAGATCAAAGACATTTTGTGAATATTTCTTGCCAGCCAGTTTGGAGTAATTTGCTCATTCTTAGCAAATTTATTTCTCTGTAGAGTTACTTCGATTTTGAAAGAAGATAATGAAAGAAAATTATCTGGACTTAAGATTAGAGAGAGAGAGAGTTTATATATTAAGAATGTCAAAGAAATGGGTTTGTTTAGTTTGACTAGTTTGTTACATTAAAATAGGTAAATGAAGTAAAGTAAAATATCTTCATTTCACACACTTAATACATTACGAGTATAATTTATTACGAGTTTTCTTTGACGACCAATGTTACCATCGATTGACGATATTCTCTAGTTAAATAACAAGTTACATTGATAATATAATTATTAATATATTATTTGCAGGTCGTCTGAATGTCGTCAAACTTCTTTGAATATTGGAGAAAAATATATATTTGAAGCTCATTATTATTCTACATTCGCAAGTGACATTGAAGTTAAGTGGATCAAAACGAAGCCTATTATAAATATACATATTTTTAAAAAAGTGTCGCAATATTTATACAAAAGTAAGAGCAAAAACAAAACAAGGTAAGATGGAAAATAATATTCATATTTTGTGTATTTTTAAAAAGTGACACCTGCCTACCAGCACTTTTACAGACAATGCTCTCGATTCTGGCCGCCACATTCTTAACTAATTTTAAGAAAGCACTTTCTTATATTTGACACAAGAACAGGATAGCAAATAAACACATGTGTTTGACGTTCTTAATTTGACATAAGCTGCTTTAACTAAGAACCGAGCATAGAACATGTTCCTTTTTTTACTTTAAATAAGCAATCTAATGTCAAATTTAAGCAATTTAATGTCAGATTAGGAATGTCAAAGTCATGTGTTTATTTGCTATCCTGTTCTTATGTCAAATATAAGAAAGTGACAGCGCTACTAAGAATTAGAATTAGTAACTGGACGGCGTGAATCGAGGGCGTATAAGAATTTTCTTGGAATCCTACTAATATTATAAATGCGAATGTTTGGATGTTTGAATCTTTGTTACTCAATCACGCTTCAATTGTCTATGGATCCTGGAATAGGACACAGGTTTCTTTTTACCGCGAGGAAACCTTCATTTCCACAGGAAAACACATTTACCGCGGGCGGAAAGCAAGTAAATATTACATTAAAATAATGACCTGCAGTAGAAAAAACTTGGTTTAAGTTATCATAGTTGATGTAGTCTATAGTCTAAAAAAATATTGTTTTAGCTAGGTGCATACATTTGGCTTTCATTACAAACAAACGTAAATTTTTTTCTTCTTTGGATAATAATGATATAACCTACATAATGTTTTCTTTGAGCTCTTCTTCTGTCGAGTCGATATTCTCTGTAAGAATATTCTGGAATGTTTTCTTTTGGGGTCACATCCATATCGCGTCTGTCTTCAAAGTTGAAGAGTTTAATTTCCGTTACAGAAGTATTTTTTCGACGCTCCATTATTTTCTTATAACCTTCTCAAGTGACTGATGTATCTATACTCGTAACTAAACTTCGTTTTAAGTTTGCAAATGGCGACTTGTTACTTTTGTAGGTTACAGATGTAGAGCCCGTGCATTTTTAACACATCTCATTCTAACAATCGTTTTAATTTAAAAAAAAACCTAAGTCTGTCAAGTCTTTCATTGCGTTTATTGTTCGCAACAGGATTTTACTAAGTAGCCTAGAAAGTTCAAAAATTTAATTTTAAGTGCAAAAGTAGGTAATAAATTTACAGTTGAATTAATTGCAACAGGGCTGTATTTAGGAGAGCATTGGGACCCGTACAGTACACAGTACAATCCAGTGCGGTGGCTGCGAGGCTGTGACCACGATTTATGTCTTCCGTAAACTGAGACGTAATGAAACACACGCCGACTCAGCGACCGCCCCACTGAGCTTTCTTATTAATGTCTGCAGGACAGGGACGGATCCAGGAGGGGCGACAAACAATTTTACTAGATTTTATGTGAAATCTATAGTAGATCAACGTTTGAAGATAATGTACAGATACAGCGAAAACAATACATGGGAAATCTCAAATGCATGGAAAAAGTAAATTTTTACTCCTCTATGCTTACCATTGTCATACCTAAATAAAGCATTTTTTTTTTATTTAATAATAATGATAATGAGTAATCTTGAAATATTTAAAGAATTATTTAGGACTTAGTATAATATAAATACTAAGAATGCTAAGATAATGCTATATAAAGTAACTTTTCCAGATTTTAGAGTTTAAACCTTTTGTTGTGGCGGTCAATAACTCCTCAAAAACATGTATATTTTGCTGTACTTACATCATAGTACTCAATTTGCTATTGTGTTAAACTCGGGTGTCAGTGTCATGCCTATTCAACCTAAGTTCGTCCCTGGTGTTGGCCTGACAGGTAGACACGTAATTTGTTGCTGGATCACGTTACGGCAGAATTTAAACATGACGCTTTCCGCCTTCAAAAATGAACTAACATCATTCTTTATTACCCTGAGTGATGTCATTCTTTATCTAATGAATACTCATTGTGCTCACTTATAAAAATGGTACTAGGAACTTACGCGTAAATACCGGGTGTAAGTGTGAGAGACCGCGTATCACAAACTGATAGGGATTGCTATGTCAACAAAACTGAACAACTATCAAAATGGTATTTTTACTTTCCCATACAAAATAACCACTTCGATCTGACTGAATCTAGGGGAAAGCTGTTCAGTTTATGACTGAGCAACCCCTATCAGTTTGCGGTACGCTGTCTCTTACACCGGTATAAAATGTGTGTTAAAGGATCTTTGATGATCCACACAGATTAGTTGGCTGTGTACCTATTTGGCTACCATGTAGAGGGTTCCAGGTTTGAATGATACATTTAAAAATCTTTTCCATGACGCTCTACAGGGAATCCTGGTACCTAATGGCGTTATCCGAAGACGGGTATTTTTTTTTATTTGCAATTTATTAACTTGAATGTAGAAGTTATGTGACATAAAATGACTTTTCTTTGCAATAGTTACAATCTTTGATTTCTTTGAGGTAAGTTAAGTAGGACAACGGGGTAGGCCGTTAGGTATTATAATTATTATTTGTCCTCAGAAATTCAAGTATAAAATAATAATGTTTCATCCCTTTGTTAGAGCAAGTTTGTTTGTTTGTTAAGTCGGATGTGTCACATTTGTCTTGTTTTACCGTTTTAAGAGCAGGAGTAAATATTAACTTGTTTTAAATAGCTTGTTTATAACAGGGCCATTATAATATTTCTGACAAGTAATTTATATCTGCATTTTGAATTCCAAATTTTAATTACAAGGGGAGTTGTTTTTTTTTTTAAAGTAAATGTGATAGTCATTTATTCATGATATCGTTAGGCGAGCAAAAAACATTTAACATCATTTTGTAAAAAAAAAAACATAAAATTATTTTCCTATACAACTTCTGTTAAGTATAGGGTGATATTGGCTGAAATTCTCCAGGTTCTCGTAATAGGGGAGAGCGGGGTGAGTAGGCCCAGTGGTGTATTTTAATCACGGCGTTTTCGCGCCGATGCCGCGTTGACGTCTCAATTCGGGCATACCGTTCCACCGCCACCGACGACGCCAGGGTACGGATACGGAAAGAGAGGAGTTGTGGAATGCGTCATTACTTTAATAAATTCAGATTCTTTGAGTGAATTCGATTTATAAAAAAAAATATAGGTGATGCTTTTGCAAAATTTAGTATCAATCATGATCACGTGAAAGTTATTTAGCCGACGGTAGAAATTCAGAACTTTAACAACGATTTTAATAGAGAACTTTTTAAACGGAATTAAGTGTTTTTGTTTAATTATGAAAGTCAACGTTTGGACTTTGTAGAAGCCGAGGTTGCAGGAAACTAAACCGCGATTAGATTTATTAAATTTGGCATAGGCATTCTACAGGTAATCATAACCTCTACAATGAGTAGATAGATAACATAAAGAATCCTTTGACGGTTAATGTATAATTAATAATTTGTGTGCGTATTTTTCATATGAATATCGTTCAATTACCTACTGTAATACATGGAATGACGTCCCATACCACTGAAACATCATTATGCTACAAAAAAAAAAACAATCAATAAAAATGCAAATGCAGATGGAAAACTGTAACGATTCCGCTGCGTGTGTACACAGTGGCCGCAGCCTCGTCGTCGAGCAAGACTCCCATCTTGCCGGCAGCTGCACGCCACAGATTACTTTGCAATTGAAAACAAATAATAATAAATACGGAGCGTTTCACCCCACCCTCCCCCATTCCCCGGGAAATTGGAAAAAAGGAAAAAAGAGCGCGTATTCGGCGCTCTCTGAGATATTGAGGCCGCAGCCAGATGTTGGAATATGAGTTTTATTTCGCAAAGATACACTTACATTGTTTTTGATTGTAAGTTAGTAAAGCGGGTGTGCTGGTTTTTATCGCCCGATACAATTTTACGGAATTTCGGTCTCTCGGGACACGCTGTTACTGCTGTAGAAGCGTACTGAATTTAGTCGAAATAAAATTCCCTGTTGTTCGTTTTGGCCAGTTTCACATACCGGTTTTTTTTTAGTAAAAAGACTCGTCGAGCTTCAAGGGGTGTCCTCTTTTTTGCGTGTAGTCTTTAACTTTTGAATTTTAAAGGCAACGAGCCACACTTTGTGTAAAAAGGGGACAGAGCAGAACAATAAAACATGCAAGAACAATTTCTTTTATGTTTTATTATGAAGCAAATTAAAACTTCGTTAAACATTCTAGTCATCTCAACAATAAGGTTTTATTGTTGTTTAAAAGAAAACTATGTCACAAAGAAAAAAATAAGTACAAACATGAAAACGTAATGAACATTACTTTGTGTTACATTTCATAAAAATGTCGGACAAGGTGGATAATAATGTCTATAAAGGTGGTTATTCTGTTTAATTTTGTAACTACCTACTTACTAGCTTTTCTACCCCGCAATTTTACCCCGCAACTGTGTGAGTTTTCCCGTGCGAATCAGATACTTTCTTGCGATAGTGGACGATATCGTCTACAATATTACCGTCCTAGTAAAAACAGACGTGACGGTATCGTTATCATGCCGTTGCCGTGCCGACTAGTCAAAATACAGCCATATAGATAAAAATCTGTACATTGCTATAGTGACAGGTTGTCAGCCCATCGCCTAAATTACAATACTGAAACCCTCGAATCCCTTAGCTGATCTTTACAGCTTGCCCGGGAGAAGATGTAGCTGGCACATTCTATGTTTTTCTATCACTCCCAGTCCAGCATGGAAGCAGAAAGGATAACCTTAAGATACAACAAGCGCCACACATTAAATCCGCAGAAAGTACAGTCAACACATCATACACGTACAATATCGCAGTGATCGAATGGGAATCCAATAGCCGAACCACTGTGGGATATCTCTAGCCACGGCCGTATTCCAGAAATGGCCGCTGCGGAATGGCGTCGTGGTACCTAAGTCAATAGCTGCCGTAACGCTCGTATGTTTGTAACATTTCATAACTCCGCAACTAAGAGTTACAACGCTGGAATAGTCAGCCGGAGTTTTGCTTAAAATTGCTCAAGTATCGAAGTTAAGTAAGTTTTCTAATTCGGCACGGTACGTGTGTGTTCAAATCTCACCCAAGTGTAACTCTTCTTTATTTTCATGTTTTAAAAGTTTTCTAATTTCAGACAATCTGTCACTTGAGCAATACCGGGTGTAAAGGACAAACTGAAACTTCCACCAAGCTGATAGTGGTTGCTCCACAAATTAGAAAAAGTCCCTCTCTAGCTCCTAGTGCCTTCTTCAATTCAGTAGGTTACTCAGTCAACGAAACTGACAAACTTCCACAAGAAATTCTTTGGTGAAAGTTCTTCAGTTTCGTTGATTGAGCAACCCCCATCAGTCTTTTACATCCTTTGGAAAAATATTATCTTCTGGTAAATTATTCAGTGTTTTAACCTGCTTAGTTTTCTCTACATAAAGTATTCATATTTATACATTCATTTCATACTTTATCATGTTTATCCATCATAATAATGTTATTGTCGCGTGTCTCTTCCACTTGGTGCCACATGTTCCGCACACATTCCCGTCACGTGGCGGGCCGGTCTCGCTGACGGATTGGCCAGCGCCGCTCCGCGCATACTGATCACGCATACTCCTCGAGAACCATAACCCTGGATGCCCACAAGCAGGGGTTGCCAGGACAGGAGGAATGCTTCATATTTTAGCTTATTCAATAACTAACAATCTCTCAAAATTTTTGCAGAAGACTTATATAAACTACACTATGAATATCTTATGTGTGTCTAAGTTTAACTGAGTAAAAATATACAAAAATAAAATCTAACTCTCTACATTTGATATTTATTTAAATTCAAATTAACTCACAGCTAAAACTTACAGTTTGAAATCAATTATTCATGTACATTTCAGTCGCTGCATTTGCTTATTGCATAAAGCCAGTCTCAACTTAGAAATGTCTCCGTTTGGCAACAATCTGTGCATCTGGCAACACCACCAGGCACCCAGGATTATGAGAAATGTGCTCGGCGTCTGTTCCCCCCCCTCTCCTTCCCCCCATGGGACACGACGTCGTTTGTTTCACTTCTAGACGCTCCTAAAGCTGAGCTTTATTCTTTACAATTTGTTTCGGCTTGTACGCTAGACGCTAGGTGAGCCATTTTTATAAAGATTAACAGGGGTGGCTTATGATAGCGTCTTTCTTCACTTTGCGACTGCAAATATAGTGAAGCTAAATAGAGCAATGGACGAATAATTGCTGGACAAACCGCAACTGGGCTTAAATAATAAAATATTTTTTAGTAAAGAAAAACATATAAGTTATAATTCCATTTATTTATTACTAAAATATTTATTTAATTTTAAAGTTACAGACTGATTTCAAAAAGTGTGGCATCTCTCCAAGAGTTCCCCTATCTTTAAGACCAACATACCTGTACTGTCAATATGATACAGCTTTTAAGGAAGTAAACCCTGCGCTTGATTTTACCAAAAAGCTGAAATGTTTGTAAACTTCTGTGTACCAGTCTGAATTATATTAGGAAAGATTTTTTAGTCAGAACGATATTTTATGCAATAAAAAAAGGGGTCACACGCACACATACTCAAGTTCAATAACTATCCTATAATTTGCTTAGATTATTATTTGTTTGACTAGGACAATTCAGGCTTCAGTGGGTATAATATACAATACACCATAACTTAATTTTATTGAGGTAGTGTATACAATTCCTCATGAGGTAAGCAAAAAGTTTATAACTCACGACAAGTTTTGAGGGGTAATTCTCATAGTGTTGTCAGTACTTTGCTAGATTTTTGAATGAATGATACAAAAAATAATAATCGACACGTATCTCTAAAGGCAACCAAACCCGATTCTAGTGTAATTTGGTCGGTTCTGTTGTACCGGTGTAAATATCGCAGATAGGGCGCTGCCGTGTTGTGGCTATAATTGTGTTTGTCATAGTTAACGGCCGCCGAGCCCGGGGCGGTCGAGCGTCTGTGGGATAAGATACAAGCGGATAGAGCATTTTGAAATACAGAAACCCTCATAATTATGGCGTCTACATATAACGGGTTAGGGGTTGCTCGGTCAATTAAACTGAACAACTTTCAATACTTTCAAGAAATGAAATAACAATAGGCTTTTCGGGACAAATAAAATTTTCTGATCGAAGTGGTAATTTTGTGTGGTAAAATTTTGGCTTTGGCAATCTCTATCAGTTTGCTTTAGGCTGTCCCTTACACCCAGTACCCCGTAATATAATATTAAATGATGGACAACTCCGAGACTGAAATGTCAATCTTACGGCACAGACGATCCGAAAAAAATATTTTGTCAAGAAGTAAAGACAGGAACTAAGAGGGAAACTACGCAGAATACAGGAAAGGAACCCTGATAATCAGTTTACATTGGTGCTAATTAGTAGCATTGAGAGCTGTCGTATTGTAGCTGAATATAATTGCGTTTGTCATAGTTAAGTTCTGCCACGCCATGGGCGGCGGTGGACCAGAGTTGGGACAAGACATGAACTTATAGGATATATTGCTTACTCATTAGTATAGCGGCCTATTGTAGCTGATTATATGAATGTGTCGAAGATCACACTTGACGGGCGTCATCGTGAGACTCTTTCTTAATCTCGCATAAGGTCGAAATTCTGGGGTTTAAATCCTTCCTGAAACCTGCAAGTGAGTATTTCCAGTTGGAAATCACACAAGAATGACATAGCCTAGCAAGAATTATTTAAAGTTGTTGTGTTTATTCTGTAGATATCTTATAATACATAATGATTTTTGATTTATACTTTTTATTATAATTATGTTTAAGTATATACCGACAGGAAAAAAAACTACTCGAATTTAGGCTTTTAGTTGACAAAAGCGCCATTTATGAATCTTATCAAAGTAATTTGACAATCTGCATACATTTTGTTTTATTTTATACGATCTTTATCATATTTCGCTCGTCTCTTGTAATTTAAACTGCTTATCATACTTCGGTACTATTGGCTTTATATAAGGGAAAATCCGCTTTGCCTCCCCGCAAGTCAATAATGAAATATATATGAGTTCGATTCCACATGATAATGTGTGGTTAGAAAATAACCGTTGTATGTAGGTACAACTTTATCTATTGTACTTGTTTACGCCTAGATGGTTTTAGCTGTTTATTAGTGGTTGTATTCTTGATATTTGTTGTGTGTGTTTGCAGCTTTATTTGAATTAGTCGGATTATTTGTTCTGATATATCAATATTTAGTAAACACTACTGTTCATGCTAATTTATTCGTTTTTATTAATTGGTAAGTTATTAAGTCGGTATATTTCGCAAGGAATAATAATTACAAGCTTTTAATATTGGTTGTAGCGTAAAATATGGAGTCTTTCTTTTGGATTAAAAATAAACCAAACATACACAACGAGTGGACATGAAACTGAAGCAATAAACTTTGTAATGAAAACATATTTTGATTCGCTCTCAACCCAACTAACAATTTACCAACTTTATTCCCAATACCAATTTCGTAGGTCCCCATTTTATTTACAGTATTTCAGATTGGACGAGTGCAGTTTTTATCGCGGGTTTTAAATAAAAATACATATAACGCATTCGTCGTTCTGTCCCTCAAGGGATATTTAAAGCGACAAAATAAATATCTTCGTTACATCTGACATAATTATCGAGGGGTTAGTGAAAGTAGTCAGTCTATCGCCAAATACACCAACCCTTAATCGATCTACGTTCCTTAGGGAAAGTTGTTCAGTTTCATGGGTAGATTCATACCTTTCTCGATGCATATACCCTTTCTGTTACACGTTGTATAAAGGCTGTTCGCCACGTTTGACAAACATTGAGGGAAAAAGGTAAAAACGTGTGTCGCTCTAGTGATAGGTTGTCAGCCTCCTAGGCTCAACTGACACACATTTTCATAAATTTACTTATAGCAGCTATAGTGCTGTTTTATATAATCTAGCAATGGAATTTCATTTTCATAGCTTGTTTAAAATAAATAAAGCCAACTTGTCTCTCGGGTCGCACTGTGACTGTGAAGGGAGGGCTTTATTTCGACATTTGTCTGGAATAAATCACAATTTGGGAAGAACTATAGCGCGGCGATGCCAAGACGCGACTCGAGTGTTCCGGAGGGGATGTACGGGGGGACATTGTGACAGTTGTTGCTAGTTCGTACTTCAATGCAGAAAACTAATCGATTCATATTCATTCATATATATTATACTGTACTAAATATGGGAGGAATGTAGATTGAATAAGGTACTACTGAACCAATGATGGCTTCAGGCATCACATGTAAATCAATGCGCCATTACATAGATAGAGCAACCGTGCGAACAAGCAAGAAATTTGTGTAACCACGTGTTTCGGTCGGGTTATGACCGTAACTACTGCGGTAACTACTACGTAATACGTGACTTCGTAACGGTTGAGGGGCTAAAATTTACATGGAACGATTTTGCACCAGGATTTTAGTAACAGTGTAGATGATATTCTAATATTTATGATGTAAAGTTGGTTTATTTTCTAAATAGTAATTGGATCTTCAGATATATAGTGATATAAATTATAAAATATCTTTGATCAAATATAAGCAATAATACACATTATTTTTATAGAGATTACTTGGATGATAAAATAAATAGGGCAATATTTACAATGTTTTTAATTTATATTTTGTTTTATATTTATAGTTAAAGTGTATAATAATAATGGACTTCAAAATACAGAATTTAGAGTATAGATACAAGTGTAGGTCTATAAGACTACATAAAACTATAATCTGTATTTTGAACCCTAAAACAGAGACGTATGTTTCTGTAACCTGGCGGCTCTCCGCGATGTTGATATGAACTTATATTCAAGACATTTGCATAACCTATTTTATAAAGTCGCTTTATACTTTGTTTGTAGAATGCAGCGAGAGTGCGCCCGCCATTTGTCTCTCTATTGCGTCCGCTGTACCTGCATAATGTTGTACTACTTGACAACTCATAACAGAAAAAGGAAATGTATAGTTACCGGAAATCAACTTAACGTAAAATTACGTAGTTTGCGCATCGAAAATTTAATTTTACATCTAAGCGTGTAAGTGTGAATATTAGATTGGCAAACTTTCCCACACTGCCGCAAGAAGTTTGCCCGCAAAATATACGGCGGTAAATATTGCACATCAACATTATTCGATACTTGCTTCCACAAGCTACGGCGTAGCAAATACGAATACAGGAAATTGCTATATACATTATAGAAGTATGATTGTTTCTATGAAATACCTAGAAATGATGATCATAATCAATGCTTAATATATTGGACTTAAAACCAATAAAAATATTCAGATTTTAAATATTTAAATGTTAGAAAATACGGCAAGTTCAAAAAAGAATATTAATGAAATAAAAAAAAAAAGAACAAGAATATCCAACGCCGAAAATAAATCTCTAGGTTAGTATTTAATTTGGGCAAACGGGCAACTTCAAACACCATCCAACAAAACGCGGACCTCATAAACCATAAAACAGGATATGTCCCGGCGACACACCATGATACCATGCCTCGCACTAGAGTTGGAATAGTGTCGATACACTGTTTTTTATACCGAATGCAAAAAAAAATGACAACAACTTTCCTCATGAAATATAGGTCGAAATATGAAATAAAGAAATTGGTCCTCCCATACAAATGGCGCCAGCTACTGCAGCTACTATAATATATATAGTCATTTTGTTTGGGAGTGGTTCTATTTTTTTATATTTTGACCTATGCTCTTTGGGGAAAGGTTCTATCCGTAAAGTTTGGCCATATCATTTTTTACACCCAGTTTGTAGGTACCTATTTAAAATGGATTTGCTATTATTGACTCTAGTCTTGATTACCTGGATCAGGAAATAAAAAAGGTTGGCTTTCTCAAACAAATTGTCTGATGGAGTTGGTCGTTTTTATGGGGAAGTTTTTTTTTGCATTTCCTAAAAGAAAGTTGATCAGTCTCCTTGACTGAGCAACCCCTATCAGTTCGCGGGCAGCTGTCCCTTACCACCCGGTGTAATTTTATCTTCTTCATAACTATACAATAATACTTAGAAACTGTTTATTCGATTTTTCTTCTGCATCACTATCCGTAGTACCAAGGCCCCGTAATCCGAGGCCGTCATAAAACGTCCCGAATCGTTTATTCATTGGCACATCACCGACCCTTATTAAAATTCTATTCCTTTCCGCGTATTATCGCAGCCTGCCATGGCCTGCAGGATTTATATTTTTTTTAGTAGAAAATCCTATAACTATACTTGTATGATGGACTGGGAGTGATACAACTGCCTCTTTTTCCGGAATTCCCGAACTAACTGTTAAAATTTACAGTGTAAAAGACATTATATAGAATTGTATTCTAGGCTTTAAAGTATTAAATTAACCTATAAATTGTAAAACACAATTTGAAGTTTTATTTTTATAAAATCTGAATTTTATTTAGAGGAATTGAAATTATTCGTAAATGGGGGTGAACTCAGACCACGAAACGGAACAAATTTTCCCATGGAACATAGGTAGTACAGTTAGCAGCATAAATTGACAAATTGTGCCCACCAATTTGGGCACAGTTTGAGTTCGTCAGTCGCGTCACTTTGTGCCTGGAATGACTTTCGCGACAAACGCGGTTGCGGTCCTGGCGTTTGACTTTCAGGCCTTTAGCTCTAACGAGAGACAACACAGATACGTTTCGCCAGGTTTCGCCGGGAGGTTATTGTATTTTATTTTCATAAGGATTTTTGTCTGAGGATTTATTGTCAAACATTAGTTTTACCCTAACAACAAAATCACACTCAGAAACATAAAATTCTAGTATCAGGGTGTCTATATAGGGATGAGTTATTTTTTAACGTAAACCTAATACTAATGCCACTTTCTAAAGGCTGCTGCGGCATGCTCGGCGGCAGTGCCGGCGGCATAGTGTGTAGAAGCCTTAAAGTCAGATTTAATTTAGTCCTGTTTAAATACAAATTATTGAAGAAGATTGGCATAAGTAACAGTGGTAAAATTTATGAATTGAGATTTCAACAGTAGTCGTTTTAAATTTTATGGTTTAAAATGCCTCAGAAACCAGGGTTCATTGGATCGTCCACTCAACAGCCCACGCTGTAAACGAAGATTCCTAATGGTTTAATAGATTTTACACACCTCTGCATTATTATATCAACATAATGTATCAAGGAACTTGCGTTTAAAGCAAGAAAATAATCCCAAGGGATTTAAAGTTGTATGGAAATCCTTAATAGCCCAAGGGTTATTATGTGATTTGAATTTGGAATGTCATGTGAACTACTAAGAAAATAATTTTCAGAAAAAAAAAATATGGCTGTGTGTGTATTAAAACTGTTGCCACACTCGCCTTCTGCGCCTCCCGGCGAGTGTAAAAAGGCTGTATGACTAGTTATCTGTATGTGCTCTTTGCTTTGTATAAAAAAAAGAAACTAAAAAAAAGAAAACGCGGTTTGATTTTGCAAAAGTTTTTCTCTCATTGATTATTACTTCCATTTCGTAAATTGTCGAGTGAAATTAATATTTTGACTCCAGAAGACATTGTGACTAGTATTTTATCGTATTTTGTTATTTATGTTGAATATGTTAAATACGATCAATTCGTTTTTTGGAAAAATACGTAGGTAGTGGATTGTGAACGTGAAGTGTAGTTCAGTGAGTGTGAATTGACTTTCGGATCTGTTGCTTCTGGTATGTTTTCAATATTTATTTATGTATCAATATTACATGATTAGGTATATTTCTGAGCTTTATTATCTTACAGACGCCTGCCACCGTCTAAGTAATCTGTGCAGTAGGTGTGTAAAATATAGTATGCTCCTCGGGAATAAATGTGTCTTCGCCTTGGGCAGACTTGAATCCCTCGCTACATTCAGGATTCTTGTCATAATTCCCTCGCTTCGCTCAGGAATTAAAGATTTAATTCCCTCGCTGCGCTCGGGAATTAATCCTAGAATCCTTCATTCCGCTCAGGATTCAATATGCTGCCCGTGACGTTAGACACTGCTTTATTCCCTCGTTGCCTAATATACTATAATTTACCTTCCGGCAATTTCGTCAAGAGTTTTGCTGTAACTCGTTAATCCTAATTATAGCAACACCTACACTTCGAGTGTCCCACTGGGAGGGACCCGGCGTTGTATAAAACTTGTACTGTGTCCTGAGGGGAACCTTAAATAAGAATGTATTGAAAATTCTTGGGGAATTTCCGTTGTCGGATGACACAGCTTCTGCCTTTTTTTTTTTTAAGTTTTTTTTTAACTCATAACCTATTGGTCAAAGAAGAGCATAAACCATAATATCGTGCTAACGACTATGTTTAACGAAGTAACATTTCTTAATTACCTATCCTTTTTATGACGGTATATAGTATCTAAAGTATGTATACTTATATGTATACTTGCTGAATAAATGTACTTATGGTTCAGAAACAGATTTCAATTTCTCATCTAGAATGAAGACAATTTCTAATCTAGATGTTTTCTAACTAAGTAGATAAGAATGCTATCTTATCTAGTTAGAAAACAGTACAAATCTCTATACCAAAGAGTTTTATTTTCATCAACAGCGTTATAGATGATCTTGCTGAGCTCGGCTGGCAAGTTGTCTGACATTAACTGCTATTAAATTACACT
Organism: Scrobipalpa atriplicella; assembly: GCA_029255725.1. Classification (NCBI taxonomy): domain Eukaryota; kingdom Metazoa; phylum Arthropoda; class Insecta; order Lepidoptera; family Gelechiidae; genus Scrobipalpa; species Scrobipalpa atriplicella. Next base: position 45,497 of record JARACY010000812.1, on the reverse strand, counting down.
GGAAATTGTGAAGAAAAAAAAATACTACACCCCCCTCAGCCCCCATAAGGGGGCTCAGTTCACCTGATGCAGAGGCGATTAATCATCAGGCATCGCTGCAGCATTTATCTTGATTAAGAACAGGCGCTGGGGTAATCACTTGCACTTGTTAATAAAAACAAAGTCTTATTAAACTATTTATTATCATTATTATTTACTTATTTTCAAAATTTTGATAAACGGTTTTTATTTCAATTTTTATAAAGTAAGAGTCAGTTCACACCGTGAAGCGACGAGATGCGACAAGACGTGAAGCTGCTTGAAGATGCATGTTGTTGTACCACAAAGTGACAGGCTGCACCGTGCGGCGCAGCGCAAAGCCGCGAGAAATGATCGAGTTATGACAATGGTAGCAATTCGTGGTTGCAAAATACGCAACTTAACTAATATAAGCATACCTGTCACTTTCTATCAGGAGAGAACAGAACGGGATGGCAATAATTTTAGTTGAGATTTAGTTAAGTCGGGATGGTTACGAATCGGGCCCAATGAAATGTCTATCTGTTGCATAGTAAATAAGTTCTTCATTGAATGCGAAAGTGCGCCCCGCGTTGCGTGAATTGACCCTTAGATGATAAATTTGTTGTTATTACTAATCTGCGCTTAAAATAAATATTTAACTGATTTGTCTCTATCCGCGTCAATCTAATGCTATATTTTATTTAGATTGGTATATATATTTATTTAATAATTTATAACATAATTAATGGTAAAAAGAACCAAAGCGTTACAAACACAATCAATAACAAAAATTGAAAAATGTGTAAATTTCCAATAAAAACAATGCTATCGTAATTTAATCCTCAAGCTTAATTTTAACCATGGTTTATATTTTTTTTTTTAAAGTATACAGAATGAGGCGTGGGTGGTTAAGATTCTTACCTAGTACATTTTTCTGCGAATCCCTAGAAATAACCAGCAAAGTTTCTACAAACTACGAGAAAAACATTCAATCGAGCTTTAACTGCAACGTTATTAATGTGCTCGGTCTGAAAACTGTAAATAAAATGGTAAATAAATTGAATTGCTTACTCTACCCATTTGCTGTTGAGCACAGATTAAGTATTTAAATTGGTTAAGAGTTTTAACGCATACTTGTATATAAAAGTAAAAGGTCCTCGGTTGTTTTTATTTTCACATACTATGAGTTCACACCGGGAATAACCGTGACGCGGCGTGAAGCTGCTTGAAGATGCATCTCGTGTAACACGAAGTGACAGGCACACACAGGCTGCACTGCGAGGAATTTTCGAGTAGGTACTGTCAATGAAATATCATTTGCCTCGTAAGAAAAGTTCACACTATTGAAACAATGCGCGCCGTCGTCTCGTTTTCCGGTGTGAATTGACCTTTACTCCCATACTGCTTAGTTAAAATATAAATAAAATAATGAAAATACGAATCTTAGAAATACTAATCTACATCCAAAATTGCGTTCCATAACAAAGTCCTACCTACAAAACAAGTTACGAAATTCACATACAAAACTCAACTAAAATAATATAAAGGCGAAATATTTCGCCTGCATTAAGTCCGTGGTAGGAGAGTCGGCGGACCGGCGGACCGAACCAAATCAAAATTGCAATTGTGCCGGTATACAACAGAGTATTGTTTTGCACCGGGCAGAAATGCTTGTATTGCACAAGAATGGATTGCCTAATGAGCGACGCTAACATGACGGCCACTGAGCTGTCGAGGCATAGAGTGCGCTTATTTCTGTTTGGTTAGAGAGGATTCGGGGTTTGTTCAATCACACATACATTTATGAAGTCATGATTTTATCCCTTGTGGGGTAGGAACAGTATAAAACGTCTGACAAATATTGACGGTAATAAATTTTAGATTTCGCTATAGCACAGAATATATAATAGTACTGTTGTTTTGTCAGCCCATCGCCTAAATTACAAATACACTGTGACCCTCGAATCACTTTTGCTGATTTCTACATCATGCCCGGGAGGAAAGGTAGCTGAAACATTCTATGTTTTCCTATCGGTGTCAGTCCAGAGCATGGAAGATATTGAATGGGAGAATTTAGAGAAATTAGTTTTGAGATAATAGCATTGTAACTATGTTTTTAAATGTAGCTTTGAGACCATGAAACAGATTTGCACAAACAAATAAATAAACTCATCTTTACTAGTGAAGTTCCTCTTCCCAGTGGCAATCGAAATGTCACCAATAAAATTATAATTTTCCATGATTTCGATATGCAAACGAGTTATCAGTAGTTTTGCCCTTTACCATCTGTACCTACAACATCTTTAAGGGCTATTTTGCCTGAGCAAAACGAAACAATAAGCTGATTTCATGCGGCCTGCAATTGCAATTTCGATTCGTTACGCCGTGCAGGCCTGCCAAAATGGAATTACGGTATAACCTGAATATTCCGACATTATAACTAAATGAAAATTGTGTGTAATTCTGTGGTTGCAGGTTTAAATTCAATTAAATGTAGCCTAATTTAATTTTATGAGTTTATTAACACGCCATCGAAATACTTTTTGGTTACCAACCCAACATACTTTCTGCTTTTGGTATTTACCTGTGAATTATGGTCAGTCAATTAAAATGGAGAAGGTAATTAATAAATTATTTTTAACTAGCTTGCAATAGCTTTAGGAATCAATATAATTATGTTAATAATTATAAATAACTAATATCATATTGATTGATCCACTTCTGTAATACTTGCTATGCGTTTATTGTTCATCAATCCATTTCAGATATAAATTGAAGCACTCCGCTATTGCGTAAGTAATATATAGCAAATACGCCTTTGAAATCTATTTGAAGTACAGCCAAAGATAGGTACTCTATCGCGAGTCGCACTTTCGACAAACTTCTCAACACGCAGGAAATTTCAATAACACAAGCGAGGCAAGCAGACAGATACATGCTAGATATTGCTAGAGTGGAATCGTGGCTCACCGAACATTCGGATTCGATTTCAGTTGGCTTCAGGCGACGTGAATACTGAAAACCTCTTGTACCTATTGTTGCTGGGTTAACAGCTTTACTACATCTTTTCCCATGGTGTCGTAAAAATCAAAGGAATGGTTAGTACCTAGTTGTGAATAGCTTATTATATTCTGTGGTATATACTTACTGCGCTTGACAAAACATTTCTAGAGCTGAGCAGTCTTTTATTTTGAAATTTATGATTAAAATTTCCTTCAGTTGTAACTTTAAGAACATAACAAGCGCGTACAGAGATTGGGGCTTGTATTAATGAAGCAATAGAGTAGAAGCGAAGAGTGAGAGCAATATTAAGTACGGACTTGACACGCTGTCACTCTTGAGAACTCATTATTAATACGGATGAGAATCGAAGCAAATACTAGCAAGCAATTCCAAAATTGTAGGTAACAAGAAAGTAGTTACTACGTAAGCACTAGTTGTGACAGTCAGCACCTCGCTTACTTGAGAATGTTCTGTGCAATGTGCAAGTCAAAGTTTGCCCGATACGGGCTCGTCAGGTGAAAATAAGCTACGGTTCAAACTTCCTACTAATATTATAATATGAAAGCTTGGATGTTTGAATATTTGAATGTTTGTTACTCAATCACGCTGCTAAAGGTTAAATTCTGGTATAGAACAAAGGAAACTTTTATCTCGGAAAAATACCGAATTCCCATGGGAAAACTTATTAATCCGTGATAAAGTAATAAGTCCGGTTCATAAACTCCTTAATTTTTCCCATTTTCTTCTCCTTGGCAACCCCACCTGTTGCTGTCAATAAATCATGCTCGCATCATTAGATTAGTCCAGTAATTTATTAGCCCTGGTTCACGAGACGTCAGAGAAAAAAAAACACCGCCTCTGACGGGGTTGTTAAGTTTTATAAATGACGGGGCGGAAGTTATTAGCAAACTTTTTTTTAAGGCAGACAATCAGTAAAGGTAGTGAATTTTTCTATGATTTTTATCATAATTTTTCTTTGATAATTTTTGTGAAATTGGGTAAATATTTCGTTTGGTCTTCAAAGAACCCAGAACCAAATGAAGGTATGAAAAAAGCCTACAGTAGTCCCTTACAGTACCCTTACAGTATTTATGTATATCTACTGCTGCAGTCTGCTTCTGCTGCGTGCAGTTGCAGTGCAGTTGCAGTCCAACTTGTAGTGTATAATATGGCTGAAAAGCAGCATTGTATGGAACCGCGTCGTTCCATACAAGGATAAGCTGAGACAGCTCCTTTTGCCTATGTTACCTATGTTAGCATATAATTGTATCTCATGTTTTAGTTTTAGTTTGTGAGACCTTTGTAATTTTGGCAATAAATTGAATTTTATTTTTTTATTTTTAGTAGTACCTTTACTGTCGATTTGGATTTAAATGTTCAATGATTGCTATCAAAATTATTATTTCCAAAACGTTCCACAAAAGCGCACTAACAGTTCAATACAAATGAAATGAGTTAAATACATAATGGCCGGTGGGCTGTATGGAGTTATTAATCAACACTGGATTTTGTTAAACGTCGCGTCAATCAACAGCCATTGTGTCGAACGCTAAATGAACAACGATGATTGCGTTGTATTCATAGTTATTCTATAAAGCATAAATAGACATGCTACAATTTCTGAACCCCTGTAATAAGTTTTTGATAGATCATGTAATTTCTATCCTGTTCTATACTATAACTAATATTATATTTTCTTTGCTATAACTTCAATCAATGGGCGCTTTTCCACTAGACGTCACGTCAACGGCAACGGCGACGGCACGGCGAGATCACGTGACAATATCTATGGGAATCGATGACATGCCGTGACGGTGCCGTGCCGTCAAGTGGAAAAGCGTGTCATATAATTTCATTGATTTTCATACATTATCTCACCTACGATATCGTCGACGGTACCGTGCCGTCGCCGTTGCCGTTGACGTGCCGTCTAGTGGAAAAGCGCCCAATGGCTGTCATTGGCGGCGGTACCGTAGGCCACCAGGGCGGTCAACCAAAAAATGTTCACCTCTTTCGGGTTCAAGAATGAAAATTTTTCAGGGCTCGTTATATGCATTCATAGTCTAGTGGTCTCAGCCATGGGCTTCCGATCCGAAAGTCGTGGGCTCAGTACCCACCTAGGATTTGTCTGCGAGGTGCAGTTTGACTTGATTTGTGAACAACTTTTTATTTGGGATTATTATTTGGGAACAACTTGAATTGATTTACCATGAATATGACTGTAATGGCCGTATTGCCATAATCCTTATGGAGCATTATATGTTAACTAGATACCAGTTCTGCTGTATCACCCGCGGCAAAATTAGTATTCCCTTTGGTCTAGTCTAGGGCATTGTCAATCTGAATACCAAATCCCATCCAAATCCGTCTTTATCCAATAATATGAGCAATCGCTTATTTTAACCCGCTGAATATAAGCTTTTTTAACGTTATAAAGAGCACCTTAAGCCTTGAAGACCTGAATCCTTATTTACCCGACACGCTCTTGGCCAGTAAGAGCTGGTAGTAAATCCCATCTAATTGCTGCCGGAAGCTTTTGCCGGTTCAAAGGATTGCTTGAATTAAATGTTTAATCCTTTTTACTAGGACTTAGAAATAGCAGCCAAGTATTCATTACCTAAATGGGATGAGATTAAGTCCTTTAGTATGTTTAAATGTGAAGGTACGAAAATGCTAGGGAATAGAGGTCCCGAATAAAGTGCACTACTTATAATGCGCAACGGCCAAAGGCAACGGCGAAAGTTTTTCTAAAAAAATGTATTTTAATTAATTGTTCGCAAAACACCATACAATACGGTTTGCACGCACATTTTGCGTTTAGTACATTATATTAGTGTAGCTATTTCATTCTATTATGTGTTAAAGGAGACAAAAAGAAAGGGAAAATTTGATGGTGACGGAGATAGCCGTGGCAGGGAATGACAGTATAACGTGCCCTTCGCAACTGGAAAGCATCTTACTTACGTCTTGTCAGGAATCAAACCCACTACCTGGTACATCAGACCACTTGACCGACCACTAGACCACAGAATCAACTCTAAACTATCGATATAGTTCCAATCTAAAAGGGCAAATGTGCTCTATACATTAACCGCGCTCGAAGCCGTGACGGGTACACGGGAAATGGAAAGATAAAATATGTGAAGACGACGCAAGATATTTATGGGGCAAGCGATTTGTGGCGATTTAAACCGTGGATGGTTCACCGCCTTCAGAGCGCAGGGAGTTTCCATAGCTTGTAGGTATTTTCCATGGGAAATAGGTATTGGCACGAATTTTTATTACAAGATCTTTTGACTGCTTGTAGCCCTATGGATAAATGCGGTAATTGCAGTAATCTTTTTGATAGACCTAAAAGAGTAAAGCAAGCTTCTTCTGGGAGCAACAAAAAAGACCATAAAATGTACCTGCATCAACACCCGGGGGTTTTGATATAGACGATACGCAATCCACTAAATACGCAACATCCGAAATGTTTCATCATTTTCTCCAGTATTTAGGATGTATGTTTGTCTCCAGTCTCCAGTCTTCATCAAGCCCTCGATGCTCGACCTCTTCATTTCTTTTTTCAACATGTTCAATTGGTCAATTATGTACTTCTGTATGATAAACGTTCTACATGTTTCTCTAGTTTCCCACAGCCTGACCGAAGGGTACCGTATTCCTTCGATTCTCCTGAAAAAGGGGTCAATATTAATGCGGGTGTGTTATGAGCACGTACCACCTACGTGCGCTGACCCCTTTGAAAGGGCTAGTGTACATTACATTTTTTGAAGAGTAGATAGGACTTATTCTTTTTTTTATGAGTATGTTCTTGAAGCCATTCTCGGCAAGCTTATCCAATAGCCTGAGCACTGGTTAATAGGAGAATTGAGTGGAATCGTTCAGCTGGACATATCCAGAGGCAATCTTGTCGTCAGATTGGATCTATGGAGGGGAATCCAACGAATCCCCGACTGTTTTCTAACAATAAATAACAATAATAACTCTTAAGTAAAATTAATAAAATGAAAAATTCTACTTGAAAATAGTTAGTAATTTCATCAGTGGTCATGGTAGTTTAGGCAAAGTTCAGGTAAGTATCTACCTATAAAGAAAAAAATACGTAATGCGGGTTTACGTCGTAAAGATTGTAAAAAATTTCATCTAGGAAAAGGTAACAGGCCAGAGGAAATAATTATATATCCTTTTTCTAGACTCTTGTATGCAACTAGCCTTACGCATCGAGACACATTCTAAGCGGACTTTTTCATTTCTCTCGATCGTGACCCTCCACGGGATTAGATATCGGAATATTGTGATAATGCGGTTTTTGCTACAGTTGCTACGTGCCACCAGCTTTTTGTCTCATTCACACACATATTTACGAACTGTTTCCTTTCAACTTTATTAACAGGAATACTTATGACATGTAAGATGACATGAATACACCAATACTAAACTTATATCACCGAAATATTAAAAGAATTGCATAACCATTTATTCTGAGGTTTAATATTTACCTATTTACCCGTATTACATAGTTACATTTAAATTGTCAGCTTTCTAAAATGGAACAGAAAAAATGGTTAAGTACTTAGTTTGGTTATTAAACAAACAAATTCAACCCACAACCTCTAGACCACACAGACACAATTATGTAACCTCTTCTTACAATATCGCTAACCAAGCCAATTAGTATTATATCATGCGTTGTAAAATTAAGTTATAAAACGAAGAAGGGGCCGCGAAGAGGCGCCGCGACGCGACGCGCGACGGAACAAAAGCCCAAGGTGCCGTTAAATTATTAAACAGACAAGTAATTTGCGTCACCTTATATCCGACAGTGGGTGAAACCAGGGACGGATTCAGGCGGTTTTGGGACTCAAATAAAAAAATAAGGGTCTTCATCCTTAAGTGTGGGTATGATTAATTCATTTATCATCACACAATTTGCAAAACTTTACCTACTAGCACCTACTTAGGGCTACTGAAATTGTCGTGTATAGCAAGATCTTCATGTTATGACTGCCATTTAAGTAGTCTATTCAGTAATCCTTAGTACATAATAGACTGACGCAGGCGTTTGCTTATGCGGTATCCATAATAAATCCACAACCTGCAATACGAAAAGGAGCAAAACGTTATTGTAGAACGTGCGTCTGTTACAACTGATACTGAATAATGTGGTGACGAGTAGGTACTCTACCGCCTGTAGTACAAGAAAGTTCATTAGGCCCTCACTAAATCCGCCCCTGTTCGTTCCTAAGACACATGTGCCGGTGCGATTGTAAATCACGCGGCACGAGTACCGATGCCAACGCGAGTAAGCCTCAATTTCAACCAGCCGGGGTACACTCAGGCACACTGGCACACTAGTGAACACTGACACACTGGCACACTAGGGCAGTCAGAATGTATTTCTGGCGCCAAGCCGTCTTTTAGAGTACATGCTGTTTTGAAATGTGGGGTTTTAAGTTTTTTTAGGATAGAAATTGATGTTGAACGGGCTGTTACACACACTACACCACAATCTACAGGGCATAGCTTGCCCTGGTGTAATTTGTCGTGGGTACTTACCACGCTTGGCAGGTAGATTGTAAAGGTACTATTCGAAGTTGGACTGCATTTGTATTTATATGTCGATCTTCCGACACCAAAAAGAAAGTTAAAAAAATGTATCTGAAACTCAAACTTATGATTATAAAATTGTGCTAAATATAATAATACAAACTCAGTATAGAAACAAATTTGTATCGTCTGAGCTACGAAATGAAATGTTCACCAAATAAAACTTACCAGCTTCACAAACAATGCAAACACTTCACTGTGGAACTTATAAAGTGAAACTCTAACGAGGCAACAATGAATTTGTACCGGAAACTCGTATTGTGCTGTGTCTAGTGGCCTTCCTTCCCGGGTTGTTTTATACAGACTAAATAAGTAAACTTTATGACGTCATTGCGTCGGGTTTCATTCTGTCGTTTAGGTTTTTCGGGTGCTGAGATCATAAAATCAGAATTATTACAAATAGTCTTTTATTTAAGGTGCGTTGTAGGGTTAGCCGTGTGGTGCCGGGTTAGAATAGCATCACCCCATCACTTCCTGCGGGTGTCGTAAAAGGCGACTAAAGGATAAATCCAGAGAATGGGCAGCAGCGTTCACTGTGAATGGAAAACTTCTACTGCGCTCACCAACCCGCCTGCCAAGCGTGGTGAGTATGGCATATACCCCCAATTTTGGGGAGGCCCATGTCCAGCAGTGGACTGTTGTGGCTGGTGATGAGTTGTACTAGGTACTTAGGCATGGTTTTAGTGGTTGCTTAAGCTCATTTCCTATTCAGAAATCATACAAATGAAGGGATATTTTCCAAACACATACACATAAGAAAAAATTACAAAATCCATCTCAATTATTGGCATCAATTCCGATGGTATAAAAATGCAGTAAAAATCCTGAAACCGAGTGGTTAAGATTTACTTTATCATTGTATCGTTTCTTTCATACAAGCCAACATATTTTTCCATATATTTGACAAACTAGCTCGGAGTCCGCGCCATGAATACCTTATAGGCAATAGTTGGAAACAATCCTCAAATGCCAATACATTCTGATCAGGGGAATCCCGCTGGGCCAGCCCCGACAACTCCTTAAACTGGTGCGATGCGGTATGAATAAGAAGGGTCGGCATTAGACAGTTGAGAGGATACAGCTATTTATGTTTATCCGAAATATCTTTTTTGTCGATATTTTGGGCGGTTTCGGTGAAGGGTTTATTTTGAAATTGGAGTCTTAGCCCGTATTTATAATCAGCTCTCAAGAGTGACAGCGGGTTTGAGTTCGTATCAAAAACGTCATTCCAATACAAAATGACCTGTCAAATCCGCACTCAATATTGCTATCAATCTTGAGATGGCTTTATAAATACGAGCCTACAACTTGCAATCTTGGTCCCGTATTTATAATCAGCTCTCAAGAGTGACAGCGAGTTTAAGTTCGTATCAGAAATGTCATTTCAGTACAAAACGGCCTGTCAAACCCATACTTAATATTGCTCTCAATCTTAGGATCGCTTCATAAATACGGGCCTTAAAGTTTGTAGGTAGTTATTTTTATTTGCAATGGGGTTGTTTCTGACTCTATCTCGGTCACACTCACTTCTCTAGTGTAGAGTAGTCTAGATGAGCCCATCAAGAAACCATTTTTTGAACAAACAAAACAGATCGATCAGCTGACAATAATTATAGGGAAAAGGCTAGGGAACCTCCATCTATCATCACCTGATGGTGATGATGCTCATTGAAAAAGACACGTTATCTTTAGAATGACCTTTCTTGTTTATTACCTACCTCAATCTAATTGATGATAAATTATGTTATAGGTATATACGGGGTGTAAGGGACATCTTCCCGCATACTGATAGGGTCAACAAAACTGAACAACTTACGCAAGGAATTATTTTCAAGAATGAAAAAAGAAATACTTTCCCATACATAATGACCACCTCGATCAGACGATTTGTATGGAAGAGTAAAAAAATAAATTCATTTCCTAAAAGAATTTACTGGTGAAAGTTGTTCAGTATCGTTGACTGAGCAACCCCTATCAGCTTGCGGGAGGCTGTCCCTTACACCCGGTATAGGTTACATAATTAACTGGTTACGTCTGACCTTTCCATTGTTCTAATATAACGAGGCATATACAAAAGGAGGGTGTTATTAGCTACTGTTATTGTGTCCCTTCGTATCGGGTTCATCGGGTATAATGTCGCTTTGTAATCATGTCCAAACATGACAAGAAGAAACGTACGTTATTGGAAATTGTGTTGTGAGTGGGTAGTACTTAGGTTAGCAATCAACATACCTGCGTAACGTTCGGCGGCGGAACCTTTGGCGGAAAAACATTCGGTTCTATACGACACCTATTACATTCTGAGGATCGGCTCGACCAAATGAAAAAGCATGGACAGCGTTGAAGGGAGGGAACCTTCGGCAACCACATTTGCGTAAGCAGATGTGTTGTTGCCCTTACTGTTGTACATTACATATCGTACATTACGTGGGCGCCGTGAACCTCAATGTACGGCCGACAGAATTATTAACAAACACACTGCAAAACATGTTATATATTACGCTGATGTTCGTGTCCTAGATTTATTCCTTCCTTGATGTTTACTTTACAACACCGTGGAAGAGATAGGTACATAGGAGTTTATTTATTGGAACCCGATATAATACGTTATTCTGATAACAACCACGCGTTTTCTTATTACTTGTTTATTATTAAACGGATTCCCGGAAATAGATATCAGTATTTATGCGGTACTGAATAACGCTAACGCTAAATAACGTATTTCAGTATCCTTTACGTTCGTAATAATTACGATTTTCACATGCCGATGGAACACAGAATTTGCGAAAATAACTGTTTTGTGTTTATTTCTGGGTATACTTAATCATTTTATTGTCATTCATAATTAATTTATTTTTGCTATTATATAATTATATAGGTACAATAGTATGGTAGATGTTACAGAAAATAAGAAATTAATCTCATAAATAGCCCTGTCTAGAGCATTGCAAATTTCCATTTAAATAATATGATATTAACATTACAATTTATTAGAATAGATAATAATTATATTAATATTCAAATTACAATCTATTAAAAATTAAGAACATTTTTTTCTTAAATAAGTTTATTAAATAAGAAATAATATATAAAATTAATTAATTGAACAATCCCTTTTAGAATAACTTTGGCAAATTAATGAAATAAAATTGTAGAACAAAATCGTTAAACTTAAGAGACATTTATTTACCTTAGGATATTATTATTATACTCTTATTTGCCTTAGGTATCTCATCAATTAGATACTCCTCCAAGTGAGGCATGTTCAAAAAACCCTGAATTAAAATGCCAAAGGGCCAAAGTCCTGAAGTGCTGCAGTTTTTCATGAATTCAGTGTAAAAATTTTATTTAATAAAACCAACGAGAAACCCCAACATTATTTCAGCAGTGCTGTAATAAAATAGTAATGCAGTAATACTCGTCGCTCGCAATGTACAAGTTCGTCGAATGATTTCGATTTGCAAGTTTTAAATTGCTAACTGCGACGCGACTGGGAGATTTAATATTTTCACTCGGCAAGAGTCTGCAGCGATTTCTACGAGGTTGGTATAAACTTATAAACGTTCTGATTTAGCTTGTGGAACTTGTAGTGTACTAGACGTACCTACTCGTGTATTAGTTTAGTTTACACCGGGATGCGACGCGACGCGATGTGAAGCTGCTTGAAGATGCATCTAGGGACAGGCTGCACAGAGGAACTCTCAAGTGCTATCAATGATATCCATATTTTTGTGTTAGTAATAAAGTTCTGTATTGTATCACGATCTTGAAAAGTGCCCACCGCGTCACGTCGCTTATCGCGGTGTAAAGTGACCCAATTTTTTTTACCACAGGAAAATATCTTTTACGCCCATGATATTATGAGTTATGACGTGTTTGGGTATTGCTCTAGTGATGAGTTGTCAGCCTATCATCTATATAGCTCTAGACACCAAAACTATTTATTTTTATTAACCGGAACGTATGAAACCAAGCGTAATATTTATTAAAATTATCTCATTTCCAGAAAATTGCTTTTGTTTTATCAATATCTATTTATCGTTGGTATGTTGTATCGAATATTCCGAATACACAGCTATTTCATTATCACGACCGAATCATATTGGGTTCAGCGGAGCAGCAGCGCGAAAATTCACATGAATTTACAAAATATCAAATGGAAAATGCTTTACGCTTATTTACCCTGATCATGATCACCAAAATGGAAGCACTAATATAAAAGATTCAAAAACCTATAATGTGTTAATGAGATTTGATAACTGTTCAGAGAACGATATAATATTGCTTTAACGTCGCGGTTTTAAGGCAGGTGACAGGTGGCAGGTGAAACTTTCTATGTTTAATGTATCGTTAACTAGTGAGAAAAAATTAAGATCCGTACAAAACGACGCAAGATCCGCGGACAAGTTGGTCGTAGTTGCGGCGAGATCCGCACTTCCGGATCCGATGCGGATGCGTTCCCTCCAAGCGCTACTGAGTTCTACATCAGACTGAGACTATAAGAAATGAAAGAAGTGTGAACGAAAGCTAAAAATGGTATAATGGTAATGGTATTCAATTTTAAACTTTCGTTCACACTTCTTTCATTCCTTTCAGACAACACATACTCACCACATTAAATCTTTTTAGGCCTAACTTAACAGACTTAAAGGTAATTGAATAGCATTTCAGAACCTACCGCTCATGCATCTCTACCTACATTTGCCTAAAACTTAAAAAATCTTACTCGTAAGGCGCATCCTCACTGGGAGCATTCATTCGCGAGCATTTGTGAACAAGCAATCATCGGCGAGCTGCAAATAATTTTCAGCGATCCAAGCACAGGCACACATCCACATACCCTAAAGTTCGATCAGCAAATTTTTTACTCCCAATCTATGTGTGGATATTTCAAAAAATAATTCCTCTTTAATTTTAACATGATTTGTCTATAATTTCTTCTAGTTAAAGATTAAAGCATTTATTTTTCATTGCTCTTTGTAGTTTTGCTACTTTTGGCGAGTTCCCTAGCGGTGAATTATACACAAAATGCCTGCGAGAAATGTTGCAGTCTACACAAATTAAGTCAGCCTGCGAATTAAGCTCGCATTTTGTTAAGCTTTAGCAACAAAGAACTCTATTTTTAAATTACGGCAAAATTTTCCCGATTCTTGGCTAAAGTTTTTGTTATTACGAACTCAACTATACGCTCTCTAAGTTCAATATTCTGGTCAATGCTTTTGATTGTAGTCGTCACAGTTCTAGGCGGTTCAAAAACTCTGACACTAGGATTAATCAGGTCGTTCGTCAAATACCCAGATATGACAACACGATATCTTTACAACTATATTATTCAGGCTCGTATTTATAAAGCGATCTCAAGTTTGAGAGCAATATTAAGTTTGGATTTGACAGGTCGTTTTGTACTGAAATGACATTTCTGATACAAACTCAAATTCGATGTCACTCTTGAGAGCTGATTATAAATACGACCCTCAGTGTTTTCATATGTAGGCTCGCTTCACCGTCAACTTTATCTCCATTATTACCAAACTAGATCTAACAAAAGAGTGAATCTACCTACCTGTGTCTGTTTCCGAATACATACAACCCCCAACACTTCAAAGTTAGAGTGAAGAGGTTGTGGTATTCTTCTGGTTGAGCTCGCTGCATCGTCGACTTCGTCTCTGTCGCTCCAGACCTAGACTGGAGTCAAGCCAATTTCTAATAAACTAAAATCTAGACAGCAAGAACAAACACGTTTGATTATTTTTTTTACCAAAAACTACGTTGGCCAGCCAACTGAAAAGTTACACATGATCACGACCGATGCATCCATCCAAACCATATTTCCAGAGCGGCCCAATCAATTTGGCGTCGGTTTTGGCTTGCGATGAGCGCGTAAACGCAAAATAATTAGGTCCCTGACCACATCCCCCCTCCGTCCCACTAGTGGGGTAGTGGGCGGGATACCACAACGCAACATATCAATTTGCTCTACGCTGATGTTTGTTTAAATCCGTATTTATTAAACCTATAGGGTATACTGATGGCTGACATTTATGAAGGATTTATTTACAGGCATTTATCTTTTGTGCTGGACAGGGAATGAATAAAAAAAAATCTTAACCTCCAAATAAATAAAATATCAAACCGTCGACACTGGTCGGTACCTGCAGTTGGCTGTTCTTTTGTATGAAGCCTTAATTATAAACGATAAAGTATATCGTTCGAAATTTGAATAGCCCAACCGGAAGAAGTAGGCTGAAGGATCCATTTCGGCCGATTATGTTCGGCCGGCTCCCAGATTATAAACACTAATGTAAAGCTCTGTCCTACGAAAATTGTGTGGTACAAGCTATACACTACAAGTATCTTTTTACAATGTAATAATTTTATGAACTAATCGAAAACTTCTTAAACGGAACGAAAGGTACCTACCTATGTCTGTCCATCTGCTAAAAGATCTTTTATATTTGCAACGGGTTGGTTTGCTTTTGACCCTATACTAGGCTAGAGTTGACAGAGTCGACGATGAAGGAAGATTACCCACAACACAAGATGCCGGTTCACTCTGTGCGACGCTGGTTCAATTTAATTGAAATGCACAAGTTAAATTAATAAGCAGACTGTTATTAAGAAAATGACACGATCACTATTGCTCACACGGTTATAGAATTAAGATGGAGTCAAAATACAACGGAAAAGGATATGACGTCACGTCACACCAACGTCTATACAGAGTTGCAATTTATAAAATAATATCTATGTTCTAATGCTAAGATTCGAACATACTCTCCCTTTGGGTTTTTTTTTTCTACTCAGGCTCATTGTCTCCTATTAGTATAATCATGGTCCTTTATTCCATTCAGTGGTAGAGTTCTCTCTCGAGAAAATCGCTTGAAAATATATAGCAACCTTATTTTATACCTCATTCAGATATCCATAATTAATTGTAAATTCACGTAAGACATTATAACGTACATAAGACCTCACATTGAGGATTAAACTGTCCGCATCAGCGTATCGCTCACGTTACGTATCAAAGCTAAGCCCTGCGTCTTAAAGCACTCCCTTGCTTAATTTCGCGGAATGAGCGCCTAAGCGGGCCCTTTACTTGACTCGCTCGAGGGCCCTTAGTTGTCTTACCGCGATCACCTGCAAGTTTACACTTTAAACCCGGTTTACATGAGGGAAGAGACAGTGGAACTTTTGTGTTAGGTACATACGTTCTTGCTTGATTGTGCCGAAGGATAACTATCTCTTTAAAGAAACAAATATTCTTAGTGTCAATTTTATTTTGTTTTACACGTTCAGATCATGATGTAGGTAACCGGTGGCGCACGGTCTACTCTCCAGTAGGGCGGGGTGGAGTCGACTGTTTTTGTTCCATTTGTACAGATAACTGTCTCGCCCACTGTCCTAGTGTAAATATTACTCGAGTAAGGTGCGCTACAGGGACTGTATGATCCTGACCCATCCCTGTAGTAGCTTCTGCCCTGCTGTTTGACTTGTTATTAGTCCAGTCAACTGTCTCGCCCACTGTCCTAGTGTAAACATTGCAGGAGTAGTTTTACGCGTAAGGTCGGTAGTAAAGGTGCGTTACAGGGACTGTATAATCCTGACCCGGCCCTGTAGGGCCCCCTGCCCTGCTATTTGACTTGTTATTAACACTGAAAAGCTACGGTTATAGTTCGTTTGGAAGATTCCCAGTTTAAAGAGGTTAAGGCTAAGCTTAGACTGAATTGGACTTTGAAATATTAGACGAAATATAATTTTGATACTAGTGTGTAAGGCACTTTGGCCTTTGTGATGAATGTGAGAGAAAACGAAACGCATCGGTTCGTGGTTTGTTGACCACTGTTTCGTCTTCATTTCGACTCATCAGATGCGGAAGTGTCCGCATGACAGTTGGTTTGCAAGTCCCTCTTGTGAGCTTAGCTTGTTTGGATCGGAACGGAATCCAACTCTTTAGGAGCATCCGTTAAGCATGATCTCCACAGAGAGATCTTCCCCACAAGGGGACCTTTCCCATGTGTATCCCTGTCGAGATAATGCAATATCTAGTGATATAATTTTGATACATTGATTTTCTGTCACAGGCCAGAGACTGGATTAAGAAAGCATTTCAAGTTTTAGTGAAGGTTTTTTTATAGCGAGAAACTTTAATTTGTATCATAAACTAGCAGTAACACAACTCAAGCAAAGCTGTCTATCACTGCAAATTGAGCGTAAATTAAATCTACCAAATTATCTGAAATTCAGCGAATTGTTACGATTCTAATCGTGTTGCGGACGTGTGGCCTGCGGTCGCGACATCACGGGATGACACGAGAAAATCTACAATGGTCTACAATGGGTCTTTTATAAGAGCACTGACATAGAATTGATTTGCAACCCTTGAAGTAGGATGTCAGTGATCAACTTAAAGTGTGAAGTGGCATCATTGTTTTTAAAATTATATTGCAAGTTTAGTAAAGTTGCTTGCTTACTGCTACTACTTGCAACAGAAATAAGTAATCCAATTCATTTGACATCATAATTGTAAACTTTTCAGATTCTTAGTACCTATTAAAAGTGGGAATAGCACGAATTCAATGCCTGAATACTTTTTCTGAAAGATATAAAACACCGTGTTCGGTGTTCCGCGTGAAAATTCGCAGATAATCAAATTTAATAATTGTTTGATCTTGCCGGGGACATTAATCAATTTCTTGTAGAATTCAACCGCGAACTTCGGAATTTCGGCTCCAAATCTAATCCCCCTCCCCCCTTCAAAACTCGGACCGTCTTCACCCCCCCTCCCTCCGACGTCTTTGCATAATCAGGTTTTGCTCAAATTATGAGTTTGAATGATTTATACGGAAAAGTTGGCTGTGAAAATACGGTTTTTCAAATTGAATCGTAATTGACTTTTATATTTGTTGACTTTTTTGTAAACGGCCTTGTTTGAAGATGTTTGTTTTGTCACTATGATTATTAAATGAAACAGGTCTCCTTTATTAAAGTAAATGGGGGCCGCCAATTTTTGGATTACTTTAAATTATATTTTTTTTAAATATCGACATACGTAACTATAAAACTCATATAACAATACTCATAACTCATGCGTAGTTACAAGTACAACATCTCTCTATTTGTGGACTCTAACTTACCTAGACTAGAGTCTAAGTTAAGTACCAGCTGTTTTTAAGTACCTTAGATCAACCACAAGGCTTTAGGTATAATAAGCTATGGAAGCCAATAAAGCACCGCAAAGTTTATATTTTAATCTATGCTTAAGAGCGTCTGTAAAATAAACCGCCATAATTATTAATAGCTTTCAATAAACTGTCTATTAATACTGATCATCCGGTTTTAGCCAGACCAGTCTGTACCGATATCAACTTCAGTAAAGTGAATATTCCGGAATGATTGATTTTAAAATATTTCAAAGGCGAATTCAGCAAAAACGCGCGCCATTTCAGTGTTATAAATGGTTTTGATAATTTGGGAGAATTTCTGTGTGAAAACATTTTTTTGTAAAGAGCGATTAGTCGCAGATAAGCCTCAAATACCGTGAATAGAGTCTGTTAGGCTGTTATTGCATTCCATGGTTTTACTAGGAAGTTGATCAATTAATATGAGTACATTATTTACCTCATTTTATAGCTCCATGTGAAATGCCAGGTTAGAATTGCTATTCTAACCTGACATTACCCACCATAATAATCGTTTTATAAATGTAATATTTCTACGAAGGTAAGAGAAAACTTCATCTAGTTTTTTTTTTAAATTTGATATGCAATAATTTGTCTGCCATCTCACCTGATGGGAAGTGATGATGCAGACTATCGCGCTTTGTACATGTTTATCTCGTTGTCTTGAGCTTATTTTCCAAAAAATGTCGCAATCGGTTGCGATTTGGCGCAGGGATTAACTACTGTAGAGCAGAAAATGATGCACATACATAAATAAGAATAGATACGTATTCTCTGAAAGGTCCACGTCCACTAGTGGACAGTTGTAGCTAATATAGCATTCAGCTCCTTTAGTATTCGAGCACTTTATCACCTCTCGATCGTTGCAGAGAATCTATCGTCCAAGTTGCGCTGAGTTGGCTAAACTATCGCCACGTATTATAAGGGCACAAGCTGGCGTCTCTGACTTTATACTCTCTAGCTAAGCCAGGAGCTATATGCGTTATTTCGTATTGATTTGATTTTAGAAAGGTCCTGTATCTATCCAGCAAATGCTCGAAATATTAGCAACATTGGAAAAAATTACTTTATTTGAGATGTAAATTAAACTTAACAATTACTGGATCGATCAAAATTATAAATATCACATTATAAGAAATATATGTTAAGCACAAGTAGGTAAGGGTCAATTTACACCGGAAAGCGACGCCGTAGTGTGCACTTTTCATGCGCGTGGTACCTATGCTGAGCTGCGCGGTGCAACGCTCACTTCTTGGTACAACGAGATGCATATTCTGACCTTGTAACTCACCTAAAAGTAACTTTTTTTTAGCAAATAAAACAATTAGGTGTAAGACCTTATTCCAGTGCAAAAACTGAATTTATTGGTTCGCACTCAAATAAAACTTGACTTGAAAAACTCTGTAAACAACACGAAATAAGACTAAGATTTGACTATAGTAAAAAAAATCGCAGCTAAACAAAATTAAAATTAAAAACAAACGTTGATAGTTTCTATCACCAGGCTCTCGGGCTACAACCCAACTTCCTTGAACTACTTAGGAACTATTCACTTACCGTACTGATGGACTTGTCCACTTGGCGCTACTTGTGGCCACACTCCGACCAAACATTGGAGTTGTCGAGTTGAGTTCGTATCAATGACAGAGACATCAGATAAGCTCAGTTGTGTCCATGTGGTGTGATGCCCTATCAGAGTAGCATCATCTTTTGACAAACGGGAAATATCACACTTCAGGGAGTAAAAAATAATACCTAGCCGACTTTTAGGGCATGAACCTACCCATGATCTGTTTCCGGCACGTTATAACCTGGGCCTTTTCAAGGCAAGGGTGAATAGGCATCATCTTCTAGGCAAACATGCTCCATCATCGTCTGCATCGTACTTTCCATCAGGTGAGATGGAGGACAAACAGTTTGTTTATGATAAAAAAAATGAAACTGAACAACTTCCAAACTCCCTAAAAAGCGTGGCGTGGAGAGGGTGACAAGTTACCTTCCGATTTAGGATGTAGTTCATTGTTCTGGCCGCTTTTGGCTAATACAGTAGTACCTAGTAGTCTAATCTAAGAGAAGGGTCAACAAACTACATCCATACAAAGTTCAACCTTTGTCCCTATAGCCGGTCTCAAACGCTTACAACAGCCAAGTTTCGCTATAAATTCACACTCCACCCATACAACTAATGAAATCAGCTGCTAAGCTCGCGCCAATACCTATTGAGAGTTGGTTAAACTTCTACCCTCTATTGTTGAACTATTACCCAACTGGATGAATGTGTTTTGTGGATAAATGAATCACCTATTAAACTAGTTAAATGATGATTTTAGAACTACTGAACGGATTTCAATATATCTCCCTAAAGTAGGATATGGGATTCAAGATAATATATATATTATGCATGTAAGTCGATATAATATTGCCCTAATCCAGGTTACTTCGAAATTCAGGTTCGTCGTCGTCTTGGAAAACCTACTCGATAAAAAGAAGAAGATTCCGTAAAGGCTTCAATCGTGCACCATTTATGCAGTAGCACAGCACAGTTGTGATCTCTCAAGATGTAACAAGTCTCTTGTAAGATGCGGGCTTAGCGCGCGCGCCGAGAGCCAATAGCAACCGTCGTCGTTATCGAGTTCATGATAAACCACTAGTAGTTCGAGGGTTCCACTAACCACAACCGCAAAAGGACAAGTTCTGCAGATAGTTAGTACTACAGACATGTTGTGATCGTCTTTGTGAGAGTCAGTGAAAATAACAAAATAGGGTAATACTTATTATAATATACATGCATCTATTACTGCCATTTGAGGTACCTAAGTACGAATTATGCATCACTTTTGTAAAAAAGTCAAGAGTCAAGTAACTCGGATTTAACGTGAAGGTTATTAGGTTGATCGGCCTGATGAACCCTGGTATCAGAGTTTTTGAACCCTGGTGTCAGAATTTTTGATCCCTGGTGTCAGGGTTTCTGAAAGATTTTCGACAATGCTTCGATTGTTCTGACTTCGCTCGATTTATCTCTGACCGAAGTGTAATAATTACGCTGCATCGCAGGAAACATTTATCAATTTCTTATTCGATAAGTTAACGGTTTTCGTTTGTAAATTTAATTTCAGCTTTGTGATATTTTCATAGTGATGGGAGACATAAAAAAGAACGTCATATCGATATTATTGTATAGTATGTAACGTAACGTTTTGCTTTTAACCATAACCTTTTTTATACAAAATTTGTAACAGTATTATCTGACGAGATTGAAAATTTTTTTTTACAGGTAAGTATGTCACAAGAGAGGCTACGCTAAGTACCTTCATTATTCAAAATTAAATTCACAATTGTACCAAATATTAAAAATAGCGTCATATTTCATCCGCAGAGCCTGGCGCCCGAGGCTGATCACTTCGACTAGTGGAAAACTAGTAAATTGTTTGAAGTACAGAACGTTTAGTAAACTTGCGAACTCAACAGTAACTGTTGCTTGATACAACTTGAAACGTTCAACTTCACTTCAATCTTCTCCTTGGCACAACAGTTTTATTAACGTAGGGATATATATAGAAAAATTATTTGTAAGAATATGACATACGAGAGAGTAGAATTGTGTGGTATTGGTAGTCCCAGATATTGCGGATGGAAAGGGCGCGGTAAACAAAGTTAAATAGGTACAAACATTATATCTTAGTACTTAGCCTTTTACGGATGTATTATCAAAAAAATCAAAGCTTTCTTCTTGTTGTTGTCCTTAATTTAAAACAAACTTACAAAAAATACGTAGAAGGTTATTATTATTTTTTAGACCCATCTTCTTCAACTTTAGGTCATCCCGTAGAACAAATCGATAACTGTAGTCAGTGGTGACCAATTAGTGCCATCACTAGCGGACACTGCGGCATCGTTAATCAGCGGCGGCGTGTTCATATCGCAAATATTTATCTCCAGCTAATGGAAATGTTGGCTCCAGCGAGACTCACCTGCCCGCGGGTAAGCCCTATTAATTGTTTACTACCTCTATACTAGGATACATTAACCACAAATACGCCACGGCTAGACATGGACCTCTGCCGATCAGAGGGTAATTCCCATACTCACGATGCTTAGCAGACAGATTGGCGAGTGAAGAGTGAAATCTTTCTTAGAAAACGCTGCTGCACGTTCTCTGGCAGTCCTGGGGTTTGCACAGAAAAAAACATTTAGAACTTTGTACCTACCTGCCTAAGTATATAAAGAGACATAAATTTTGCCAAGCCATTCAATCATGCGATAGCATTCGTTTAAAACCATCGCGTGAAATTTTCATTTAAAAATATGAATGATTTTTTGCTCGCTATATACTCAAAAGAAAAAAGTCACTCTGCCAAGCCCAAATGAGTTCATACACCGAAATTCATCGCGTGTGAATAGGCTGTGTGTGCTTGCGGTGACTTGCAACGAGCATCTTAATTTGAATAACAAAGGACATGCGACATGCGGCGGAATAATTAGCCGCGCGGATTGGCGGCAGACAAGATGACTGCCAGATAGCACTGAGAACTGATTTAAACTGTTGGTAACTAGATGGTAATTTACTATTTAGTAGAATTAGAAAATTATACCATCTAGTCACAAAATGTAAATGGCGGTGACTGAGTTTTTTTCCTTCTTAGTAATAAAAATACATTTTAAGCGTGACTTCGAATTTATTAGTTTAAACTTTTGCTAACAAAACAATACTAAAAACTGAATACCAAAAGAACAAACATTTCTAGATTCAATTTCATGTGTTTATCTACAGCACAAAATGTTTGCAAAGAGCTGTATGTCTGTTTCAACTATTTGTTTGTGTTGCACGCTGTTTGCAGAAGCCGTAGGTGGAACAAATGCAGCCTTTGTCAGTCACATTTGCCCCGGATCGGAATAGAACCCCCTGTAGCATTGAAATGCGAACAGCCTTGTTTAGGAGCCGCTGTACGATGGAACCAAAAAGATTTCAGCACATACGTACATAATAGGTGAATCTGTGTACCTTTAAAAAACGGCGTTCGTCACAGGTATACTGCACCGCCGCGCGCTACGCCGCCGCGTCTTAGGCCCGTATTTATAATCAGCTCTTAAGAGTGACAGCGAGTTTGAGTTCGTATCAGAAATGTCATTCCAGCACAAAATTACCTGTCAAATCCGTACTCAATATTGCTCTCAATCTTGAGATCGCTTTATAAATACGAGCCTTAAAAACGGCGTTCGTCACAAGTACACTGCACCGCCGCGCGCTACGCCGCCGCGTCTTAGTGTGCGTAGAGTCGTAGAGTAGGGGAGCGTAACTTGTTCAGTTTCGTTGATTGAGCAACTTCTATCAGTTTATGATACGCTGTCCCTTACACCCAGTAGAGTTGACGATGGAGCAAACCCACTGGCATTAATATACACCAACAAAGCACTGCTTATTGTACGGATTTTCCGTTTTTGGATAGTGTAGTTTAATGATAACATGTTTAGCAAAAAATCACTTCACTTCAAAACAATTCTTGCAGCAATTTATTGCAAAAGTTACAGTAAAGACGGCAATAGAGTGTTCACAATGGGAGCACTATTTCCGTGCGAGTTTTATGGCGATAGTGGTAATTAATTGGCAAGAATACAGCTTAGTACCGCTTCAAGCCCGCGGCGGTACTAAGCAAGTGATTTATTGTGCGAGCTCGACAGATTCTCACCACTATAACTCGATCAATATCTGTCGCATTATAATACATTTTTATTCATATTTCTTTATTAGCTTTTAGATAATGTCAACATGTAGAGTAGGTACGGTGCTTTTGAATAATGTGTCTTTCTCTTTATGAGGTAAATTATTAGGACGATTTGTTTAAGAATTTATGGAAAACATAAAAATACTCTTTAAATACACTCACCGTAACAGCTCATACAAGTTGTATGCAGAAAATGTCATTTTATAATGGGCTATCAGCAAACATCTTATTACTATGGTGAACGAGTTATAACATTTAAATAACAACCTTTGAAAAAATCGTGAGGAAGCTCGCACAGACCTTCGGAGAAAAAAAGAAGTGTGAGGATAATTTAAGTACCTACGTAACATCAGTTTGTTAGCGAAGAACGTGTGCAATAGAGTGTTTGCCAACTTACTATCTATTTATTTACCCAGCATTTTCGTTAGTATTTGCAGTACTGAAAGCATTCGCAAGTAGGTGCATTGAAACACCTCAGCCGCACATTTAACGGCGTCAATGAATATTCAAGTGAATGAAACATCTCCCATGCGCCACCATTTTCTTACGGAGTGCGTACTCCATATCAATTAGTGACGTCATTAGGGAGAAATGAGGAACTCTTGAGTAATGAATATTCTCTGTCTCGCTGCGACATGTGGTGTGGTTTTGAAAAAGCGCCTAATTAAGACTTGAAGGTTCATGAATTATAATTCACGGTATTATAAGGAAAATGCCATTTCAAGGCCATTAGGATTTCAATAACCTTGAGATGCATGCAAGCTTCCATGAATTTTTGAACCGCTCGAAAAATCGTTTTCATTATTTGATTCGGTTCAAAAATACGACCCTGTCGATCTCTCGATCTGACGCGAAATTAGGTAACATTTTTTACCCATCCCAAAATGCACAACGCCACCAAAGAAGTTCTAAATTCAAAAATACAAAACAATGAAATAAAAATACATTTTTCCAGGTCAAAACCCAACTTTGGCATCGTCAGAAATCCTTCAGCTGCGTTGTGTTGAGATGACACTCACCTGATCTTGATACACGGCATGATATCTAATAAAGCCACGCACACACGAGGGGCCGCAAATAATCTGACCCTTCGGGGGCGGCGTATAAAAAACGATATTAACCCGTGCCGTAACATTTACACGCTCATAAGTTCGGGATTAAAAAAGGGGCGCAATGAATGGAAGGAATCGCTGCCGGATGAGTAGGGTCGCTATTGTGGCTGGACGTATTAACGGTGGGTGCGTACATATATGGACACACGTGGCACAGACAGACTTTCAGCTGAAATTTTATTTCAATTATTATATTATAATCGGCTCTTGAGACTGACAGCGAGTTTGAATTCGTATCAGAAATGTCATTTTAGTACAAAACGGACTGTCAAATCAAAACTTGATATTGCTCTCAATCTTGAGATCGCTCTATAAATACGAGCCTTAGACTGCCTCTGTAGTCATTGGTTTGAGCCTTTTCTTGGTATCTTAATCCGAACAATATCACTTCTAATAAAAATTTACGTTTCACGATAATTCAGGGCACATTTAGCCATCGGTCACAGTTGCTGTTTTAAGCGATCTCTACACAAGCCATGTGAGAGGTCTATAAAACTCTAAAATCAGGTTTCATCTGGTTGTTCGTCGATGCAACACTCACTCCATAGTTCAAAAAACAAGAACCTTGGCCGCAATAAATGAAATAAGTCACTACTAAATTGTCGTAGTGCTACGAGCTACTTCGACTGCTAGTTACTTATTACTACCTAACATTAAAAACCTTAATTATTTAGCATGCTAAATTATACCTAATCATCTAAGAAAAGCCCGTGCACGATCCACGGAGCCTAAACCTGTAAAAGGCACATAGTAGGAACTAGCACAGTGCAATAATAATCTGACCCATGTTTCGCCGCCGTCACACATGTCATCTGAATGTTATTACGACCGAGCTGCGGGGGGGGGGACGGGACATCTACGAGTCCTACGAGCTCTAGCGATATAAAATGCAAGAATATCATGGCTTTTACCTTTTTACCTAGTTATAACTTTAAATTAATTATGTAGGTACTAGATATATTGATTTTTTGTTTAAATACAAAATAAAAGGTAGGTAGAGTATTATTGGCTTGTAAAATTTGCTTTTGCTACATCTGACTTATGGAGGCATTGGGCGCTTTTCCACTAGACGGCACGGCACCGGCAACGGCGACGGCACGGTACCGTGGACGATATCGTAGCGTAGGTGAGAATGTGAGATAATGTATGAAAATCAATGAAATTATATGACACGCTTTTCCACTTGCCGGCACGGCATGTCATCAATTCCCATAGATATTGGCCGCTTTTATAATTTGCCGTAGGACGGCACGGCACGGCACGGTTTTGCCGTCACGGTACAATAGGAAAGCAAAATGTATGAAATTGTATGCAGACGCTTTTAATTTATCGGCCACGGCAGCGGCATGCCGTGAACGGCAAACGGCTGCCGTTCCGTCGCCGTAGCACACTGCGCTCCCCATTAAACCGTCGCGGCATTATTGAGAGTGTATTATGTACGTACAAGAAATGTAGCTGTGTGTGTGTGTGCGTAGCTAGGTATAGGTAGGAGGCGCGGGCGGCTGCGTCACTAGGTACATTAAATTAAAAAAAAAAAAGAGAAAGTATGTAATAAAACGTTGTTATTGACATCCGAAAATAATTGAAAAACTTTTTTGGGTCTTCCTTCAGCTTATCAAATAGCGTATAGTATGACCCTTAAATATTTTACTCTTAAAAGTGGATGTTGCCAATACCTTCTTGTAATATGTCTTTTTTTACGTCGTAAATATAACAAATAAAGAATAAGTAGTCGCTGTCTCATCGAGAACATGACGTCCACACTTTGGAGGCGCAAAGCGTAAATGATTTTACGGCGAATTATAAAAGTGACCTACGGCACGGCATGCCGTCGACGGCATGCCGTGCCGTAGGAGACTTCCACGGGAAATCGTGCCGTGCCGTTCTACGGCAAATTATAAAAGCGCCCATTGTCACGTGATCGTCGTCGTGCCGTTGCCGTGCCGTTGCCGTGCCGTTGCCGTGCCGTTGCCGTTCCGTTGCCGTGCCGTTGCCGTGCCGTTGCCGTGCCGTTGCCGTGCCGTTGCCGTGCCGTTGCCGTGCCGTTGCAGTGCCGTTGCCGTGCCGTTGCCGTGCCGTTGCCGTGCCGTTGCCGTGCCGTTGCCGTGCCGTTGCCGTGCCGTTGCCGTGCCGTTGCCGTGCCGTTGCCGTGCCGTTGCCGTGCCGTTGCCGTGCCGTTGCCGTGCCGTTGCCGTGCCGTTGCCGTGCCGTTGCCGTGCCGTTGCCGTGCCGTTGCCGTGCCGTTGCCGTGCCGTTGCCGTGCCGTTGCCGTGCCGTTGCCGTGCCGTTGCCGTGCCGTTGCCGTGCCGTTGCCGTGCCGTTGCCGTGCCGTTGCCGTGCCGTTGCCGTGCCGTTGCCGTGCCGTTGCCGTGCCGGTGCCGTGCCGTCTAGTGGAAAAGCGCCCATTTGGTAAGATGGGATTGTGATTATTGTATCGGGTTGCTAGTCTGTCTAAATTGCACTGAAGCCCTCGAGTCTGTCTACTGGCTTTTACAGTACCCTTAGGAAGAGAAACAGCTGCTGGTGCATTCTCCGTTTTTTATCGTTTCCAGTAAGCCAGTAAATTTTCTTGAGTAAATGTAAATTGAAACAAACCTCCCTGATTTATGAACCCAACACCGCATAAAATACAAAACGCTCGATCATAAAAGCGGTACCTACATTACGAAGTCGAAACAAAATGCAGACCGCGAAAGAAAACAAAAGCCGCGGAGCAATCTCTATTTATTACTTTCCAATCTCACGGTAGCATCGCACCGCATTTTACATTCCAGCTAACTCCAGTATTTCCTTAAGAGCGTGCTCGTGAATTTTTCAGCAAACATGTCGGTGCTTTGTGGAGATTTGCCGTCGAGCAGCAAGCGCGATGTGCGCGGTAAGCCGCCCTGAAAGGGCTTGTTGATCTTTGAACCGGAGCAGCAAAAAATTTTGCTGTCTTGTGAATTCGTGTTTGTATTAATGTGAAATGATAGTGTGTATAACGGTTTGTAAATACCGAAATATATTTCACTTATAAGGTAGGCAGCGTGTCAACGGCTTACTAAAACATTTTCGTCACATCCGATAGGTACATTATTGAGGGTGATTCAGATTAACAGAGCGTGGGTTCTTATTGCGTGGACAGTCTATCGTCTCAAAACTACTATACACCTGGAAAATCTGATCTCACTTCTGACTTTTGCAGTAGGTATGCCAGGAACCAGAAGCAGCAGATGTGACTTTGAGACGGGCTTTTATGAAGGAACTTTTATTAATGCTTATTTCGAAAGTAGCCATCAGAAATAACCTCAACTTTAAGACATGCAATTTATTGAATGTGATAACATGGAACAGATTTTGCTAGAAATGGTATTAAAAAACATGAGGGCGCTTTTCCACTAGACGGCACGTCAACGGCAACGGCGACGGCACGGTACCGTCGACGATATCGTAAGTGAGATAATGTATGAAAATCAATGAAATTATATGACACGCTTTTCCACTTGCCGGCACGGCACCGTCACGGCATGTCATCGATTTCCATAGATATTGTCACGTGATCGTCGCCGTGCCGTCGCCGTTGCCGTTGACGTGACGTCTAGTGGAAACGAGCCCAGTTTTCAGCACCTCTTATTTGAATTACAGTGTTTTGTCATGACAGGGTTGATGCTGCAGCAGAAGTAAACTGTGATAATAAGTGTTTAGACGTTCTGAAATCAGTCAAATCTGTAGCAGATGCGTTGGCAATGGTTGTTGTGTGCTGCTCGTATGCTAGCGAGCGGTCCGATCGCCAACTGCTGTAACACGGCTTTCATTGCATTGTTTGAAGCTATCTGCATCGAGTACCATGTTCCGCTAACGGTAGGGTAACCATGCTGTCATGTTAAACATGGACGCTGACTAATCTGCAATATAACGCCTGGTAAAAATTGACATATTTTTTGTCTCAATAAGAATCAAGATTTGATCACAGATTACTTATGAGCGCGGCGGGATTTGATGCCGTAGCAATCTGCTACGCTGTAGTTATTTGCTACATTGCAAGGTACATGATAGATTTGCTAATATCGACAAAAAAGAACTCCGTAAGCATTGGATCAAAGCAGTATTTTCGTTTTTATGTTTAGCATAATTTACATAAAAGTAAGAGTTTAGGCAAGTCTTAATTTTGTTTCTTTCGAGCGCTTCGTCTATCTAGTTTCTGGTGCAGAACTTTCTAAAACAACAATTTAAAATTTTTATTGCAGTTTTATTGATAATGTATTCGCTCTTGACTCTTGTCTAGGTCAGGGATAACACAGAGACAGAGTCAACGATGCGATGGAGCGACGTCACCCAGAAGATGCCTGCTCACTCTAACTTTGTAGAGTTCTTGAGGGTTATATGCATACGTATACGGATTATCGTCTAAAACTTCAATTTACGCCCTATTTTATGGGTACATTAGCTTCCTGGAAACTGAAATATCATGGTCGCCCTACAGTGAGATCAAAGTGATTCGCTTTTGTTCCGGGTGAGGGCGCGCGCGAATCATTCCGCGCTAGTTCAGTGATTGCTTTCTGACGTCAGATCACGCCGCAGTCGAACACATCATACCATCATACGAATCGGGGACTATACGACAAGCAAAAATATTATAGAAGAAGCTATCAGATGTTTAACTTTCTGAGACCTGGCGTAATATACGGGGTGTAAGGGACAGCGTACCAGAAACTGATAGGTAGGGTTTGCTCAGCAATTTGATGTTTAAAAGATCGTTCGAAGCTTGAGATTGAGATTGGGTGTCAAAAAAATTAACCGCGTATGAAACCTTGGCTTTAAAAGCTGTTAAATGTAGAATATTGCAAAACTTGAAGGGGACTGGCCACAATGCATCAGCTAAATGTATGAATGGAAGCTCGTCACAGAGTAGATTGAAAATTGTATAGGTTGTACCTACACCACAAACCTAAAGGAAGTATTTTACTGAAAACCGTCGTTTCCGGTAACTGTGTTTCAAATTGTTTGTAACACAAATCATGTCAGTGGCCGCTTGCTAAAGCGGTTAAAAACTCAGAAACCTGGTTCAAAAGGTCGTCCGTTTAATTAACTTCTTAAATGCACATGTTTACTTGTATTTCGATTATTAAAACAAAATTTGGAATATTTTCAGCTAGCGAAATAATGCACTGATAAAATTAAGAAACCAAAAGAAATCTCAAAAGCTTGAAGATTTTCTTAAACCGTTAGAAGACTCAATCTGGTGAGAAGTTGAGAGAACAATCAATTATTGAGTGAGAGCGCACTCCAATCTCATTATAGACTTTAAGCACCTCATTCGATCGAGGATTGGACAGAACCTGTAGGGCTGCCCTTCTGCACAGGTGATGTTTTTATTTGAAAAGGGTTTGCTCTCGACTTGACTTTAGTGTAGACGCCGATTGAAACAGAGGCGATTGCTGAAACGAGTTCACCCAGAGAAGCCCTAATAGCACTGCCTTCCCATACACCAACGGACCAAAACTGCTTATTCTGTCAAAGTTATTCTACCTCAAAGCGACTTCGTCAGTCAAATATGTTGTATTCACTAAATCTTGACTGTGTTTTGGCCATATTGTTCTCTTCTTACTTATTTATGAAAAATAACATAATAGATTCAGTGGATTACGTTCAATCACTCCGATAGGTACACTTTTTCAATAATTACAATTAATGAGTTAAAAAGTTATTAAGATTTTTTATAAACTAGACTTTTAATAAAAATAATAATAACCTATCCTTGTTTTCTAAATTTTGTGTGTTTTATAGTATTCAAATAAGGCAAGTGAATCAATATTTTCAACACTTGATTAAAAAAGTACTGTAACGAAATGATTTATTTTAAAAGCACAGAGAGCAGCCCTAAGTGTGAACCTGCGCGAAATAATCAAAAGTCAATAAAATTCATACGAGTGCTGGAGAGAGGTGAGCGCAGTCGAGCGAGGTATCGCGTAGATACCACAGATAAATCACAGCTTGTTTAAAGCTATTGATAATGTATTATTTTATGTAAGTAGGTTAGTTTATACTGGACTGTTAACGATAAAAAAACATAGAATGTTCCAGCTGCTTTGTCTTCCCGGGAATAGTGTATAAATCAGTAGAGATAGACGAAATGGCTGATGAAACCCTACCACCATGAGCGCAGTCGAGCCAGCTAGGTACTTAAGGGCTCCTACACACTATGCCGCCGGCATGGCCACATGAATGTATGGCGCGCGGCAAGCGCGGCTTGTGCGGTCCACCGATGGCATAGTGTGTAGGAGCCTTAATAGCATACAAAGATGTAGGTACCACAGGTAAATAACAGCTTATGTAGATTTTAAAATGTTTTAATATTTTTATTTATTTTTAATGAGTTTTGACTTTAGTTTAGGTCCGGAGCGACCGTACAAATAGGCGAAGCATAGAATTTTTAAGAATACAAATAATATAAAAAAATCTAATTAATCGATCATCAGTAAGTATAATTATTTTTAAATCGATAGTTTTTTCAATTTTTCTATACGCAAATGCCTACAGCACAAAAATGTTCCAAGTGCAAGTCTCAAAGCCGACTCGATGCCTATCCGAGCTATAAACTGTTTTTGAGACCCACTGGCTCGAAAGGCACGTTGAATTTATCGCCAGCCACAGAGAGGTTGCAGTATTTTATCAACGTGTCGTGTAGGCTCTAGTCCTTGCTGCTTCTATTCTACACAATTTATTTGTACCATACATAGTGAATATGTGGTGTATTGTTCATCTTGAAATTGAAGTACCTACATTGTAAAAGCAGCCTGAAAATTCTACTTATGATTGTAAAACGAATTTTTATTTTTAATGGAATCATTTTATTTTTCCTACTTGGAAGAGAAAAGGCATGTTGACAGGGTGGCAAAAAAATTCAAAACGTTTATACTTAAAACTGATGGCTAAAATTTTGTGGATCTCATTCATAATTCGCAATTTCCATACAAAAAAGCGTTTTTGAGATTTCATAAAAAGTTGCTGATTTGACAGTAGGAAACAAACGGATTATACTAATATGTTTTTTATTTTTAGATATACACCTGTATAAATGGCAATAGATACTTACCTAAGTATTTATTGCAATTTTACAAGCAATGTATTTCTGTTTATGGTCCTGCGTGTTTTATTTATCGTAAAATATATTCTTAGCAGAAATAATTTTGTTGTTGCTATGACGTAGCAAATGCCTACGAATTTGCTACGATAGCTCAGCAAATTATTTAGAAAAGACTTTATAAAGAATGAAGGACCTAAAAGTTTATAATAATTATCTACTTATGTTTGTTCTATCTCTTACATAAGTTCTATGTAATATCCATGCAATATCGTTCTACCCTACCCAGTTTTTTTTTTGTGAAAACGCAATGGGTGTAAAGTGATGTGGAATTTATAGGTATTCCCTCTGAGCGCACCTGCAGCTTATCTCAGTTGTATAACAGGTTTCTACCGTACGGTATTTACTCAGTCGATGTAAGGTGAAATATAGTTTCCTGTATGGTGTCATCATAATATTTTAAGTCGCATATATAAAGGCTCCCCTGGAGTGTAAAAATACCGTACAAACGTAATACCAAACTCTATACACCATATCAAATGCAACATTATATATGATTTTAATTAGTTTTGATTTCAAAATATCAAGCCTAAAATCAAATTTTTGCAATATTTTTTTTACTTCCTGTATAAACAGGATTATTTTAAAAGTCCTTAATAATGGGAATCTTTCAGCGCATATTGACGTCAAGACCTTAACGTTACCTTGTTACAAAGTTCTCTCTCATACATTAATTTAAAATGCCTGAGCTCGCTTTATATAGGATCCTATAAAATCAACTCAAAAGTAATAGAAAATTGCATTGTCATCCCATAACAAGCCTTAAATAAATTCACGTAAAATCTTTTCAAAGTACCGTTGTTTCCTCTTTTATTCAAGAAGCATCTTAACCACAAATCTGGAGGCACGGAGTGCCTCCGCCAAGTCGAGCTAGCGGGCACGGCCGTACCAGGGTCATTCTTTGAGAGGTCGAAATTTTCGGTCACACGCTTAATACTCTAATGATATAAAACGCACAGCTTAAAACTCTTTTTTATATGTTTGTTTGTTTAATTAACTACCTAGAATTCCTAATTTCAACATAATATTACAAAATACGTTAAACTAAACCATAGTTAGAAACCTGAAATCGGGGTCAAAACTAGCGTTCTTCGCGTGTCACACTCTGCTCTTCCGAAATTGAAAAGCTTATAGCAATTTATTTACCTGGACTATGTCGTACTTTTTACCCATGAAAATGATCCTGGAAAACCACAGATTTATTTAAAATAATAAACTACACACATATTCAAACACCAACATTCACAAAACAAGCACTTTGTGTCGGTCACACGTTTTCGAGATTTCTGAGCGCGCGGTTTGAAACGACTCTTACGTCTCAACGAAGCTAACTATGACCAGGAAAACACTCCCGCCATTTGCCAGTCCTGACATGGCATCTGAGGAAAGAGGACTGGTGACTCATTGCAGTTCCCGAAAAAAAATAGAAGGTGCTTAATTTTCGAGACCAACATTTTTCTACCTACGCAGATCACTCAAGTGGACATGTGTAATGTATGATAGAATAACACTTTGAATCTGTTATTACTATTATTAACTCGTAAATATAACCGAGATTTTAGATTAATTTAAAAAAAAAGGAATTTATTGCATAGTTTAGAGAGAAATTGCGAAAATACCCTAAATTCGGTCACTTGGGTGGCGTGATTTGGGTGGCATTTTGTCCACCAAAGCGACATTTTTCCTGGGCTCTGATCTTCTTTTTCAACGAGTTGCACGCGAGAGCGTACCAAGCGGGCGCCGCGTACGTCAGCCTTGCGCGCAAGTACGTTTTGTAGATGTTGAACTTGGTTTTCGTGGGCAGTTTGCTATCTTGCCGCAGTTTGGCTCGGGCTGCCTTGACTTGTCCCACCACTTTTGTGTTTTTTCATGGTGAGGTTCCTGTCTATGGTTATACCGAGATGTTTGACAGGGCTTTTGAACTCCTGTCCATGGAGGCGAAGTGGGGATGGTAAGTGGCATCTTCCTATGATTAGAGCCTGTGTCTTGGCAACGTTTGCTTTCACGCGCCAATGGCTCAACCAGCCTGGGAGCGCGTCGACCGTCGGCTGCATTTTCTTGGCTGCATGCTGTGTTTGTAGGACGCTGAGATGAAGACGCGCCCGTCGTGCCACACCCTGTCGAATGCCTTTTCCATGTCAATTATTACGAACATCGAGTATTCCATCTTGTTCATCTTCGTAGCCATGTCATGGTTCACTCTAGCAGGTAGCAGTTGTGGAATGCTCTAAGCGAAACCCGAACTGTTCTGGTCTTGGGTATGTGAGGCAGGATAAACTTCTCAAACACTTTGGAGAGCGTTAGTAGCAATAAGATGGGCTGATAACTTTTCGGGTTGGCCAAGTTCTTGCCTGGCATCGGAAGCACAATGATTTTTGCGCTTTTCCATGGTGTGTGGAAATGACCAGTTCTGAGGATTCCGTTGAAGACTTGGGTGATTGCTTAAACGGTCTTCTTGGGTAGATTTCCCCCAACTCATGTTTGATTCAGTTGGTGGTTGAGATGGTTCTTTAATGGAGGGAATCTGGTGAAGAAATTTCTGGTGCGCTTCTTTTCCTCTAGCAGGACTCGCAAGTGTTGTGGGAGTAGTGGTTGCATTTTGTTCTTGGCTTGAACATCCTTGAGCTTTCTCCAATCACCACAAAATGGTGTGGTGATTTTAGTGGTAGCTTGGTCGATTTCTCCAGTGGTCGATACGGGATGGTCCAGTTGGAAGGTTTCCATTTAACGGTAATAATTGCAGAAATTGCGACTATGCCTTGAAGGGTTTTTTCGTATACTTATTATAACGTAAAAGATTTCAGGATAAGATTTGCAGTTCGCATTTAAGTTTTTGAAGTAAACAAACTATTATAATATCATTAAAAGTAATCAAAAAGGATATTAAACTCATGCTGACGGTGGTAATCTTTCACTTTTTCCTCATAATAATAACAAGGTCACTCGAGTGGCACAATATGTCACGTTTGGTGGCATCGAAAATTTCGAAAATTAATTCTGTTGTAACCTGTGGTTAGATATGAGTAATTTTTTGTAAGTAAACTTTTATTGATCTCTTTATTATTCTCCAATATAAAAAAATGGCAAAAACGCACAAAAAAAATTCGCCACTAAAGTGACCCGAAGAATCATTTCTGAAGAACGACCCACCATCCTTTTCTCGAACCACTTCAGAGCACTTTTGACCCCCTGATATTTCAGAACTCATAAAACGTAGAAGGCTCAAATTCATAACATGTAGTGAGCTCGTGAATGTCAGCGAATCTTCAAAATTTCAAGTATGTATGTCTTATAGTTCAAAAGTTATAAGCCCACAAAGATTCCCGATTTCGTACCTAATGGAGGTAGGGAGGTACTCATTCATCAAAATGTTCTGGCACTTCCAACTGTTCTAGAATCTTGAAATTCATAACATAGCTAGAAACAAGTATACATAGACAGGGAAAATTATAAAAAATAAAAAATCGCGTTTAGATTTTATTTTATTACATAAAAACTAAAAACAAGGTTTATTTGCGGTTCTAAAACAAGAATTTGTATGGAAGTACCATATAAAATGTTTTTTCCGAACACTAAATGTAAGTTTGTAAGTAGTTAGAAGTAAATCTAAAAGCAGTGTTAAAATGATAAAATAGTTCCAAATTTCTTAATAAAAGCATGAAAATTATATAGTATGGAATCCGGAAAGTATGGGGAAATTATGATATCTTGGAGAACTGCTTCTCATCAGGCAGCGACACTATGGCCTGGCTAGGGTGTTACAGATATCGGGGTGGTGCTGGAACTAAGCTTGGAGCACATCCTTGACAAAGGCTCAATACAGGTTGTTAAAATTAACTATACGGGGTGTATGGGGAAGTTATACAGGGTGTTAAAATGTGTGTATGAGGAAGTTATACAGAGTGTTAAAATCAACTTTACTGTGTGTATGGGGAAGTTATACAGAGTGCTAAAATCAACTATACGGGGTTTATGGAGAAGTTATAAAGGGTGTTAAGATTAACTATATTGGGTGTATTGGGAAGCTATACAGGGTGTTAAAATTAACTTAACGGAGTGTATAGTTAACTATACGGGGTGTATGGAGAAGTTATACAGGGTGTTAAAATCAACTTTACTGTGTGTATGGGGAAGTTATACAGGGTGCTAAAATAAACTATACGGGGTTTATGGAGAAGTTATACAGGGTGTTAAGATTAACTATATTGGGTGCATTGGGAAGCTATAAATTAACTTAACAGAGTGTATAGGGGAGTTATACAGGGTGTCAAAATCAACTTAACAGTCAAAGTAACTCTATACACTCTGTTAAGTTGATTTTAACACCCTGTATAGCTTCCCCATACACCCCGTATAGTTGATTTTAGCACCCTGTATAACTTCCCCATACACAGAGTAAAGTTTATTTTGACATCCTGTATAACTTCTCTATACACTCTGTTAAGTTGATTTTAACACCCTGTATTTCGTACGGTAGCGCCTTCCTTTGCTTCTCACTCCCGCCATTATTGTTTCTCGTCTACACTATCACAATAATAGACGCGAAAAACTTAATTAAAGCCAGAAACTCGTCCTACGTGTGATTCGTTACGATTTCCGCGCAAAACTCTTTCTTCATACAAAAAATCATACCATGATGTCAAATGTCAATCTATTGCTCAAAACCAACAAAATAGGCATACAAAAATATTTATAATAATATGATTAGTTTTCTTCAGTGAAATCCTCCGTGGTTGAAACTATTTGATAATGAGATGAGTAGAAGCGCTCAGTAAATTATGATTTCACTAGTCAACAATAGATGGCGCTGTACAGTTTTTAATTCGCGGTGGTGATTCAGAAGCATTAAAGCTCAAGATTCAGCGATTGTTGAATACAATAGAATCCGTTGTATGTATCGTCCGGATTTAACCAAAATTTCGTACTCGAAGCCTTCCAAAAATACTGGTAAAGATGGAGATTAGGCAATGAAGAAACCAATAGCTATCGTTCAAGAAATAACATCAGAATCAGAAAAGAAAATAAGAAAGCCTTACAAAAAGAAGTGAGATCCAATCAAAAACATTCTATGTAAATTTTCTGCCAAGCCTCGCTGTCTTTCGGCCGTAAAAAGTAGTGAGATCTAATGGTGAGCCAAGTCAATTGTGTTCTCTTTGACGGTCATTTATTCACTGATCTCCGTAGTCTCTATATTTTTAGTTAAACCACAATGGTGACTTGGCAATTAAGCAGCGTGCAAAAAATGTTCGAATCTGGATAAAAGGTTAAAGGAATAGAAGTACTACATTTAATTATATTGTTTGAAAGTAGTTTTACCTAGGTAGGTATATTAGAAGCTATTTTGTATGAATCGATTGAGAAATTACTCGTTCTAGTTCAGCAGTCGTAGAAACGACAAAAGTGTCTCAATACACTGTCTAATTTATTTAATTTCTATAATTATTAAAGATAATTTCTCACATAGAACACGCTGCGTAATTGCCAAGTCACCATTGTGGTTTAACTAAAAATATAGAGACTACGGAGATCAGTGAATAAATGACCGTCAAAGAGAACACAATTGACTTGGCTCACCATTAGATCTCACTACTTTTTACGGCCGAAAGACAGCGAGGCTTGGCAGAAAATTTACATAGAATGTTTTTGATTGGATAGCTTTTTCCCTAAGTATTACTTTAGCCAAAAAGCCAACGACAACGAACATTACTTGTGTATCGCCTCCAAGCCGTCTTAAGGCATTGTGAGGCATCTTAAGGCATCGTACAACATCGTTGGATGTCGTAAGCGTCAATTTTATAAAGTTCTTGCGTCTCATGTGCGTCTTTAAGCTGCCGCTGCCAACTTCACTTAGCATATTGTAGATGTTGCGGTCAATTCAACCACAATGGTACTTTTATCAAAGATCTTGCATAAAATAAAATGTATTGCTTCGTTATATTTTCATACATCACAATTTTCCTTCTTAATACAACCCTCAAAACTTGTCAGGCATGGCGCATGGACCTTTGTTTGGGTCGTTGAAGCTCTGCCTATCCCATTAGGGATACAGGCGTGATAGAGTGTATGTATGTACATGGCTACAATTTTGTTGAGACATAGTAATTAATATAGTATTTCTGATATAAAAAACTGTCAACATTATCATTGCAAGTGAGATAAAGCATTTTGCTCAGAAAGAGACATGGTATTTTCAGTAATTATCGCCGAAAATTAGAAATTTTCTTCGAAATCTGGTTTCCCACTCGAACGCCAACAAAAACATATCCCTTGAGGGGTGACGAAGCAATGTTGCATGCTAGACAAATTTTATTACGTTTCCGCCATCTGGCTCCCTCGAAATCACTTCCTTTGTCCTTGGCTTAAAGTACAATTTAGCATGTATTTCCTCAAGATCTCTTCGGTTCAATGCCGCGATACAAAAACTTTTGCATGGGCGTGCGAGATTTTGACACTAAATGGGCAATTTGACCCCTCAGCGCAGAATTGGACCCTCACAATAACCTTATAGTGTCATTTAGAAGAGAAACTGAAGTGGCCTGCTCTAGTTTTGAAGTTGAATCGTTTAAGAGAATTGAGATTTAGTCTGAAGTTACTTTTAGAGGAATATGTGGTGGAAACTTTGGCAAGTGGAACCTAGATTTTATTTTCAGGTATAAATTTTGTCTAGAAAAGTGTAGTCTGCTCTGTGGCTCATGCAATTCAAATAATATTCAGATTTATAAAATTGTTACAGTCAACATTTCATATTATTTTTGTAGGGGAATTGTTTAATTAATTTAAAAGCACATTAAAAAAACAGGTTAGTTTAGTTTTCAGTTTTAAAATAAAACAAATAATTGAAGTAATAAAAGCAAATATTCATACTAAAACTATTGAGCCATGGTAAATATTCTCCTAAAATGTTATAAAGGCCGCGTCACACAAGTGTCAAAACAAAACACAACAGACAAAAGGTCCCATCGATATTGGAACATGTGTAAACAGGGATCGGCAGCAAAATTGTTTCTCCCAACATTTGCATCAGCCAGGGATATACAAATATCATTCTTATTCCGGCCACATAAAACTCAGATCAAGAGAGTACACAGTATGTTTGCGATTGTTTCCTTTAAAATATCTGTCGGTGAGAGCATGTTTTGCATTTTCAGTGAAACGGGCATTTGGCCAACGGTAACAGATCGGCAAATACATTAGACAACAGATAAAGGGGATAGTCTTATTTCCTTCTTACATTAGGTACACTCAATAAGGTTCATAAATGAGCAATTTCGAGTATTTATTTTTAATTTATAAACATTGTTGATGTTTTTTAAAACATATCTTATAGTTTACTATGGTCCAAAGTAAGAGATAAAGATTAATTAATTGGTGAGAAATAATATTATGGCAAATTAACCCAGAAAAATAATGTTAACCATGAATATGAGTATTTAATAAGTATGTAGGCTTCGAGTGTAACTGGTATAAATTACGTAGTAAAGTAGGTTAGCATTGATATGAAACCAACACGCAAATACCCAAAACGTCAACACATTTTTAATAAATAGAACAGCAGTATTTGCGCAAAAAAAAACTCAAAGAAAAAGAAAACCTTTAATAAAATCCTATCAAAGGAATCCGAAGAGAAGTCACACGCAGCGAAAATATTTTCCATTAAAACCCAATAGACTTTTTAACGTATGAATCGACAAAGCTGCCGAGGCACCGAACGCAGTCATTAATTCCACAGAAAATAAATTAAAATCCAATACGACACAAATTCTCCTCCTTTCACATCCTTTTAAATTTCTTACTTATTGTAGCCATTCCATTTTGTACTCTATTTGGATTTATTTAAGTTGGATTCAAAGTGGGAGAAGAGAAAACTTGAAGCAAGTGCGATAGTGATGTGATGTCTCAATTTGTATCGATACGTAAGCGCATAGAATCACTTTATCTTGACTAAAATGGTCACCTGTCATTGTCTATCCAGAGAGAACAGAAAGGGGCTTATTATAATCCATAGTACCTACCTAAGTACTACTAATGACTTTAGTGTTAGATTAGATTATTGTCTAGGTTTGACAAATTAGATGACTAATTAAAAAATGAAATGGCATTTTTTTAAATGATCTTTCTTTAAAGATAAATCAAAAGATATTAATACACTTATCTATTTCATTGTAAGAAGTGCGAAGCGAAGCACAACTTTAGTAACAATGACAAGTTTATTCAGTGTTCTATCGATATCGATATCAACTATCTTATCAAGTTATAACAGCCCTACGTCTCGGCACTGAACACAAGCAACATTAAATACAAGTTTCCAATTTAATTTGCCGAGCACTTCCGATCTTTTTTCGGTATTTATCTCCTTTGATTACATCAAAGCGATGTCTTTCTATCGGGTGAGCAAGATGTTGTTAAAGCTTTCATTAGGTTTTTTACACTACTAGTTTTTGCCTCGTGGTTTTGCCTGCGGCTTGGAAAGTTTAATGTGTTATTTCAGGTCTCTATCTGTAAAAACATCCTGATTAGTCCAGCCTTATAAGCATGAAGAAGTAATGAACACACACATGCACTTACACACGCACATATTTTTTTTTTTTCATTTACAGCAGTGTCTGATTTAATTTGTGCATGCTCAGTTAACATTTTGTAACACGAGATTTAGTAAAAAATTTCGTTATTTTGCCAAGAATCTATGCAACACTTTGTGAAAAAAAAAAACAAGTCATAAAATTCCATAAATGTAGGTTATTCCATTATTTCAAAACACACCAACTGCTGAGTCTATCCATCACGCGGATCGAGACCCTAATATCGTTTTGGAATACAAGATTTATTTCTATCACATACATTGGATCAAAGACGTCATTTCTGTACAAACTACAGATGTCTTACACATTTCTGTACGACCGCTGGTTCGGTTTAATAAGTCGACTTTAGGATCATCTCATTCCTAATCTAATAGTTTTATCATATTGTATTATGTAAACATGATACAAAAGGTTTGGTTAGATATCTTACAGTTTGAACCCATCAGAACGCCATTTGCATAACCCTCGCCGTAGCAAGATGGAACACGTGACTTCGACCGAATCCCTGGTTTACGACCAGCCCACAAAGTCCCATTTATGAGAATAAATACATCGTAAGTAACGGGCCTTAAGGGCGGTTATCTCAATTTACTCGCGATATGGTTTATTAAGGGAACGAAACTTGAGAGCTTCGTTGTCCTTGCAAAGTTTTTGAATAAAAGTGTAATGTGATTCTTTTCCTTGAAATTTCCTTGAAATCAGTTTGTGAAAATGCTGTTATGTTTTTAAATGAAAAGTTTTCTAGAACAAAATAAGTCTCGAAGAATTTCTCGTTCATTTTCATAATTATCTGATCATGAAACAGTGGTGCTAATTATGTAACAGTTTTGCGGTTTTGTTCACAATGTTGTTATTGAGAAGGAGTTGTATTTATCTACGACCTGTTTGTATAAGATGTATTTGATCTATGATTGATGAGTTTGATTTAAGTGTAGATCTAATGCTATCGGTACCTCCTTCCTATGGGAAAATTAATCAACCGCATTCGACACCGACGAATATTTAGTTGTGAAATTGAAGAAATACTTATTCAAAAATATTATTGTTAAGCCTGAGAAACAATGT
This sequence comes from Scrobipalpa atriplicella, assembly GCA_029255725.1. Lineage (NCBI taxonomy): Eukaryota > Metazoa > Arthropoda > Insecta > Lepidoptera > Gelechiidae > Scrobipalpa > Scrobipalpa atriplicella. The sequence goes on along the minus strand of JARACY010000812.1, from coordinate 4,103 downwards.
TTAAATAATGTGACATTGTTTCTCTCTCTTCAGAATTCTGTCCGTATTTAGGATGGCAGTAATATTGTCTGTGAGCTCCCCAGCGTCGCCATTTTGCTGCTAAATAGCGTCCTGATTCGACGCTCCCGGAGGATCTGAAATGTTGTGACACTTGCCGGGAAAATGGCTGTTACTAAGAGTAAGAAAGTCATTTTGTCAGGTGTGTACAGATTTTTTTAAATACTAATTTCGGGTACAGTCATTCTCAAAATCATCTAATGTACTCCAGTGGAATGAGCCTACTTTGATTTAAGTTAGAGCTGAACCCAGTGAGGATTGATTGACCTTTTTTTATTAGACTTTAAGCACAGCTCTAACTATCTATTTAGCTTACTAAAAACTGCTGAGCTACTGTTGAGCATGGGCCGCATCTTTTATGCGCCATTCTTGCCGCACCTGTGCTATCAAGCACGGCGTCTGATTCTTCAGATTTCTTTATGATAATTAGATTTTGCTGTAAGTGCTTTATATTCTGTACTACTGAGAAAAGTTCTCAAAAGGAGGCCACGTTCAGGTAAACGCGTTATTGGAGCCCTCTTCCCAGTTGGAGCCTAAATTGGCTTTAAACATACAACAACGACTGTAAACAAACACAAACACACTTCCATACTATTTTAAATGATTAGAATATGTTTGATTTCACCCTGTAGAGCCATTATGAGATAGAATGTAAGTTTAGAGCACCGGTAAAATTATAATAACAGTTTATGAGTCATGCGATTGAGTTAACTTTACGGCCCAGTGTGGTCGTGTTTCATTGTAGTTTGTAGCATAATAAAGCTTTAAAATGTTCTAACCACGGTATGTGTAAAGAGTGTTTATGCGTTGAAGGTAAAGAAAATTTTCTACTTCAGTATGTTTCTAGGTATTAGTTGTTAAATAATTTTCATTCACTCTATCTTTCCCATGAGAACTTGTAAGCCGTTGATTAATTTGTACATGACTGTAGCCAAGCAACAAGATATTAACATTTCAATTTTAAAGTGCGAAAATTACCGCTTTTGAATCAGATTCAGGCTGCAGAGAAACACTTGGCAGACACATTTCCTTGCAGAGTGTCACTCGAGCCGGGAATTAAACGATTCTAGGGGAAGAATATTCCATTCTGCCTGTAATTATTTCACAAGGAGAACACACACAAACACACACACACACACACACACACACACACACACACACACACACACACACACACACACATACACACACACACACACACAAGCACATGCATGTTTAGTATTTTTTATCATTCAGTGCCAGAAGGAGAATCATATTTTTTGCGACTTTGAAAAATAAAAGTTTCTATTTCAACTCTCTGATGCTTTTTCATTTTCAACTTACTTTTATTTCATTACAATACATATACCTTACTACCTTTAACTAACAAAAAGAAAACGCAGCTATACAAAAAAAAAATGCTAAACACATCATTAGACAACATAATCTTTACACCTAATTACACATCAGTGCATTGATATCGATAGTTATAAATAAAATTAGCCTGCCTTTTGATATGTCATTATTCATTATTTTAACTGTCACTCAAATTGACAGGTGAAATTCTTCCAAAATATTATATAGAAGGTCCAATATTGTTTACTGATTTTAAATAACACCTTTTACCGTTAACTGGACACCATGATAAGTTCGAATATAGCCCATTAGTGTCGTCCAATCGGTATCGAAATATCCAAATCACGTGGAATTGACGTGAGCACGGGAACCCGTTTGCTTTCAATAATCGTTACTCGATACGAGGTGCAGTAAAGAACTTTGGACTGTACTATATTTTTAATGAAAATGTAACTTATAATTATCTTAGACTCTCTCGTTGCAGTTGCAGAAAGCGATGGTTTACGGTGATTATGATTTATTACTTACCATCGTTCATATTGACAGCTTTTGTTTTACGTAGAAAATTTACGTATTTTTTTTATTGTTTACTTATTACATACATTTACTTAATGAAAGTCTTCTTAAAATAAAAGCTGTCAATATGAACGATGGTAAGTAATAAATCATAATCACCGTAAACCATCGCTTTCTGCAACTGCAACGAGAGAGTCTAAGATAATTATAAGTTACATTTTCATTAAAAATATAGTACAGTCCAAAGTTCTTTACTGCACCTCGTATCGAGTAACGATTATTGAAAGCAAACGGGTTCCCGTGCTCACGTCAATTCCACGTGATTTGGATATTTCGATACCGATTGGACGACACTAATGGGCTATATTCGAACTTATCATGGTGTCCAGTTAACGGTAAAAGGTGTTATTTAAAATCAGTAAACAATATTGGACCTTCTATATAATATTTTGGAAGAATTTCACCTGTCAATTTGAGTGACAGTTAAAATAATGAATAATGACATATCAAAAGGCAGGCTAATTTTATTTATAACTATCGATATCAATGCACTGATGTGTAATTAGGTGTAAAGATTATGTTGTCTAATGATGTGTTTAGCATTTTTTTTTTGTATAGCTGCGTTTTCTTTTTGTTAGTTAAAGGTAGTAAGGTATATGTATTGTAATGAAATAAAAGTAAGTTGAAAATGAAAAAGCATCAGAGAGTTGAAATAGAAACTTTTATTTTTCAAAGTCGCAAAAAATATGATTCTCCTTCTGGCACTGAATGATAAAAAATACTAAACATGCATGTGCTTGTGTGTGTGTGTGTGTGTATGTGTGTGTGTGTGTGTGTGTGTGTGTGTGTGTGTGTGTGTGTGTGTGTGTGTGTGTGTGTGTTTGTGTGTGTTCTCCTTGTGAAATAATTACAGGCAGAATGGAATATTCTTCCCCTAGAATCGTTTAATTCCCGGCTCGAGTGACACTCTGCAAGGAAATGTGTCTGCCAAGTGTTTCTCTGCAGCCTGAATCTGATTCAAAAGCGGTAATTTTCGCACTTTAAAATTGAAATGTTAATATCTTGTTGCTTGGCTACAGTCATGTACAAATTAATCAACGGCTTACAAGTTCTCATGGGAAAGATAGAGTGAATGAAAATTATTTAACAACTAATACCTAGAACATACTGAAGTAGAAAATTTTTCTTTACCTTCAACGCATAAACACTCTTTACACATACCGTGGTTAGAACATTTTAAAGCTTTATTATGCTACAAACTACAATGAAACACGACCACACTGGCCGTAAAGTTAACTCAATCGCATGACTCATAAACTGTTATTATAATTTTACCGGTGCTCTAAACTTACATTCTATCTCATAATGGCTCTACAGGGTGAAATCAAACATATTCTAATCATTTAAAATAGTATGGAAGTGTGTTTGTGTTTGTTTACAGTCGTTGTTGTATGTTTAAAGCCAATTTAGGCTCCAACTGGGAAGAGGGCTCCAATAACGCGTTTACCTGAACGTGGCCTCCTTTGAGAACTTTTCTCAGTAGTACAGAATATAAAGCACTTACAGCAAAATCTAATTATCATAAAGAAATCTGAAGAATCAGACGCCGTGCTTGATAGCACAGGTGCGGCAAGAATGGCGCATAAAAGATGCGGCCCATGCTCAACAGTAGCTCAGCAGTTTTTAGTAAGCTAAATAGATAGTTAGAGCTGTGCTTAAAGTCTAATAAAAAAAGGTCAATCAATCCTCACTGGGTTCAGCTCTAACTTAAATCAAAGTAGGCTCATTCACTGGAGTACATTAGATGATTTTGAGAATGACTGTACCCGAAATTAGTATTTAAAAAAATCTGTACACACCTGACAAAATGACTTTCTTACTCTTAGTAACAGCCATTTTCCCGGCAAGTGTCACAACATTTCAGATCCTCCGGGAGCGTCGAATCAGGACGCTATTTAGCAGCAAAATGGCGACGCTGGGGAGCTCACAGACAATATTACTGCCATCCTAAATACGGACAGAATTCTGAAGAGAGAGAAACAATGTCACATTATTTAAACATTGTTTCTCAGGCTTAACAATAATATTTTTGAATAAGTATTTCTTCAATTTCACAACTAAATATTCGTCGGTGTCGAATGCGGTTGATTAATTTTCCCATAGGAAGGAGGTACCGATAGCATTAGATCTACAAT
>JARACY010000811.1:0-75032 GCA_029255725.1 Scrobipalpa atriplicella | reverse complement strand
GCTTGAGGTGGTAAAACAGAAATAACTCATATACAGGGAAAGGCTCGTAAAGAACAGTACTATCTTCTAATACCCATTTCAGGATACCCCACTCGACTAGTTTCGAGTTATAATTATACGGCTTGGGGTCCATTTTGGCCGCCATCTTGAATTCTGACGTTTCGGCCAAAATTCTAGAAGGGCAAAGCTGATATTCGTGTTCAGCAGGTCTGATTTATAAACGGTTGCCCAAAAGTTTCCTTTCGTAAAGATAGGAGAATCATTCATCAAAAAGTTTCAAGTTGAAATGGATTGTTTTTATGAAGCGGTCTTAAGATAAAAGTACCTATGGACACAGATTACTTATGAGCGCGGCGGGGCGCCCTAGGTATGGATTTGACGAGTCGTCAGTTTACAACACTCGCCAGTTTCCTTGACTGGTATTTTCTCAGGGTATTTTGTACTGAAATGACATTTCTTACACGAACTCAAACTCGCTGTCAATGTCAAGAGCTAAATATTAATACGGATTATTACGCTAGTAAGGCTAGTAATAATAGTAGTTCGGTGTACGGGCCAAACCATTATTATTTTGACTCCCTCTGTGACAGATCTCTTGAGGATAAATTCAGGTTGAATCATCTGATTTTGTTTATGATGAAGTTGACTACTTCGAAAGGGTCGTCAATGCGTCGGTCTCAGTCGCTCTTGTTTGACGGACGTTGTCTGTTACACAAACTTGCAAGATACGTAAAAAAAAGAGACCTGTGTGCTCCGTGCTCTAAACTTGCAGTCATATTATTTGTTTCTATTTTCTCATAGTGGTGTCCGAAAGCTAACTTTTAATTCTCTTTTTTGAAACCTGCATCTTTCGGCGGTAATAGGCGCATGGCATGCTGGAAGTTTTGAAGCGGCACCGTTTTAAACACATTTGTATGGAAATTCACTACGTCATCGTGACAACTGCAGATTTGAAGTACCGCTGGCTGCGTTGATGTTTACTTATAGAAAATCTGATATTTATTCAAAAAAGTTCGCCGCCGCCTCGACTATTTCGGTATGCCATGCGCCAGATTTGATAAATGGTTTGATCTAAGAACAAAAACTACGCCTCTTCTTATTCTATGGGTTTGATAAATAGCCCGTTGTAGGATTTTCAAGATGCAACTAGAAGTGCATTTGGGCGATAGTTCTCAGGTAAGTGGTCAGTTTTTCTAGGTTTAAGGCTCGTATTTATAAAGCAATCTCAAGATTGAGAGCAATATTAAGTATGGATTTGACAGGCCGTTTTGTACTGAAATGACATTTCGGATACGAACTCAAACTCGCTGTCACTCTTGAGAGCTGATTATAAATACGGGCCTAAGATTTATCTGCTCAGCTGAGAGATACTAGAAGCTCACCAGAAAACTATTACGATTTGCCCCAGGCCCAGGCTTCATCCTTTTTTTTTCTGAAAGAATTTCTGTTTCGTAAACTGAGCAACCTCGATCAGTTTACGGGAAGCTGTCCGTTACACCCCGTTTACGCCAATGATATCGCGCTTGTGGTACAAAGCAGCGATTTTATTGCGGGGATGCTAAATTTCTCGGCGATCCATCCCAAGCACCACAGCGAAAGTGCGAAGTGAACTATGTACTAAGTATATATAGTTTCTAATTTTCTAGAGTGATACTTACAAAATTGCTGATTATTCGTCCAAACACGGTCAGATCCATGACTAATGTGATGTTACACTTTATATTATACTAAATTAAGCAATCAGTTTTTTTTTTTTTCAGAATAGTTTAAAAGGAAAAAGTTCTTCATTGTTTCGTTTTGTCTGTTTAACTACGAATTAACATCCTCATTAGCGGGAAATTCGACAAGAAGCGACTTTCTCTAATCAGTGGTCAGAATACAAGCATGCAGAGTCGTGCAGATGATCAACGGTTTGAATAGCTGATTACGCTACGACTGAAAAACAAATATTTTATTTATACACATTTAAGTTATTATGAAAGTTGATTCCTTTACATCTTTACGATTCAAACAACTTATATTTATTGCTAACCTAAAACAAAGTAAGTACTCCAAAACTCAATTCGAAAATTTTGTACATATTTTTTTTAAACGGTACGACATCGTTTACGGTGGACACAATTCCACTGCTCGGACTGGAGTGGTGCGAAAAGAAAAGCGGAGGGTACATAATGCGTGGGGCCCGTCACCTATCCGCCACAGCACAGCCCGAGGGTGGCACGGTAACACTCCAGTCTCACCAACTACGTGCCACCGTGAGCCGAAACGATACCCGTCACGTAATACTGGATTTTATCACGACAACCGTAAAAATAATGACGAAAAGGTCGTGCCGAACTTTAGGAGGGCACACACGATATATATAGCAGATAAGGACTAGACATAGGAGTCAGATCACACAAGTCATGTGGGGGTAGTAAGTAGTTCGAGGTCAAATAGACAAATTACACGGTACGGTGCGCGCCTAGCGCCATTGAAACATGGTAATCCACAAGACCTCATTTTTCATTAGGTACTGAAATAAATATACAATTTCGAAGATTTTGTGATGCGTAACACGGTATAAATTTTTTGGACTTTTTTAAACATTTTCTTTTTTGAGTTATTTAAATAAAATAAAAAATTGGACAGAGTTCGGTTTTCTGTCACAATATCCTTTGCCTATTTTATTTAGGCGTCAAACTGATTGTTGACCAAGACAAATATGAATGTAAAATGTAGAATTTACTTACTAAATTTTAATTAAATTAAAAATAAGCATTTGACATGTAAATTACTCAATAATTTATGAAATAAATATGAATATATGAATGAAACGCTTGGTGGCATCTGCTATTGCTCTGCTCACCCTCCCCGTGGTCTGCAACTCACCTGCGCTACCTCCTTGTCCACGACTTTGCCCAACTCAGAGGGCATCGCGAAGTCCCCCGTAATCTCTAGCTTCGTCGTCTCAAAATTTTCCGTGAGCGCCATCTTAGAAACTCGTTATTTATGACCACTTCAATCCTGGCTAATTTTCCGAAGTATGATGAATGTTTCGTCGCAAGTTAATTAAAATGTCAGGGGAATATGTGTAAACACCACCGTGGATATTGTCGTTCTGTTCGAACTTCATTCATTCCCAAAGTATTTTGTGTAACCCAAAGTGCCTAGTTCCATTATACAAGTTCATTAAAAACACTATTATGAAACTGTGAACTCTTGTGCTCCAAAATAAATAGTGACCAAAATTAAGACTTGGCTTAAAGGACTAGAATCCAAGCCATAAAATATTCAAAAAAAAAAAAAAAAAAAAAAATGTACATAATTAGGTACAACTTGTAGCAGGAATGTGAATCTGCCTATGAAACTTACTTGTTCCAAGGAACATAGGATGGAAAACGAGAATAAGTTGACTTACACAGTTACACTATAGGTACCTTTTTTTTCTTTTTTTCTACAAAATGCATCAGCTGAACTAATCAATATTTATCTCAATTTATTTAACTTATACCTTCTTTTTTGTGATAACTAACTGTTCTTCCTTTGTTTTGCAATAATCTGTTCTAATTTTGGTCGTACAAGGATCTTTTGTCGCTTGGGTGACATTGACAGGAGCTTTTTTTGGGCTTCGTTTAGCTTTTTTCGAGAAGTAAGCTACAGGTTTTTCACATCCATCAGCTTGCGTCTGTTTCAAAACAGCTCCGACATCCTCTATAGAGCCTCTATACAGCCTCTTTAGAGGGTGTCGGAGCCCAAAAAAAGCTCCTGTCAATGTCACCCAAGCGCCAAAAGATCTTTTTACGACTTGTACTTGTGTATGCTAGAGGTTGCTCACCGTCAGTATAATAATATTTCTATGCTCACGATACAGGCACTACTAGTCCATGGGATGCTCGCCCAAATGTTCCAAAACGGTAAATTTTGGGGGTACCAATTTTCCTTTATACAGTAGTTGGACATAATTATAGGGATGTAAAAAAACTATGCATGCCATCTCTGAGTGGCAGCTAAGAGATGAGAAATAAGGTTTTATCTACACTCATGTCGTAAATCCTTCATTTACTTATCAGAAACGCTGACCTCTGGTCACACACAGATTGAATGCAAACAGAGGCCAAGCAAAACGGCCGATCCGCGACAGATCCAGAGTTCCTGACCTCTGGTCACACAGATTGTAATGCAAACAGAGGCCAAGCAAAATGGCCGATCGCGTCGCGTCAAACCAGAGTTGCGTTTTAGAAACCTACTAGTGCCATCTGTTGAGTTTTCGCTTCTGCTGTCGCTCCCGGAGTGCAAGTGCAAGTGCAAAACGTATAATTATTTTTTTCAACCTAGCGGCCAGGTAATAGGTATTGAAAAATAGTACATTGTTTATCGAGGGGAGAACATGACCAATTCCTACGAGGGTTTAGTTTGAGGCCCGAAGCGCAGCTGAGGGTCTCAATACACACGAGTTGGGAATCGCATTTTCTTCCGAGTTATACATAGTGCTTTATACTACACCTATGAGGAAAATACAACGTGTAACAGAAAGGGTACATGCAACGAGAAATGTTTGAATCTACCCATGAAACTGAACAACTTTCCCTAAGGAACATAGGTCGAAAAACGAAAAAAAAAATTGTGACCTTTCATACAAAATGCATCAGCTGAGAGCGTATTTAGTATGGGAGGTCAAATTTTTTTTTTCGTATTTCGACCTATGTTCCTTAGGGAAAGTTGTTCAGTTTCATGGGTAGATTCACACATTTCTCGATGCATATACCCTTTCTGTTACACGTTGTATAATTAAAAATCCTTGTAATATAAAGAATGATATCACTTAGGTACATGAGAAGGTATCTAAAGAAGATTTGAAGTGTCATCATTCGAACAGAACACAAACAAACAAAACACATATTAAAAAGTTACACATTACATCGAAAACATTAAACACTTAATTTACATTAAATAAATCAAAGAACGAAAAAAAAATCGCGCGGACATGTTGATTTTGCCTTATTTTTTACTCAAAAATATAAAAGAGGCAAATGAAACAAAGCACATACTGCCAAAAATGTAAGTGGCCAGTATCATTTTGCGGGCTTCGAGATACAAACTTTTTGTTTTTTTGCATCCGCCCGTTTCTAGTCTTGAATTATGAATTTAAAAACAATAAAGGAGGGGAGAAAGTAAATCACATATATTTTTTCTTCCCGCATATTCGTTCGCATGGATTTACGTACTTTCTTCCCTTTTTTCAAGTAAGAACTAATATAGGTACTGTCCGAATAGGTGTAGTATAAAAGTTATTAAGTCCTATGTATCATGGGCAGATTCACATCACATCCTTCAGGCACAGATTACTTATGGGCGCGGCGGGCGCCCCTTCAGGGTGCGCTCTTTCTACACCGTATTTTCAGACATCTTCGAAATTCCGTTCTGAAGAAGTTTTGTTGTTTTGTTTCACCAATTATGAAGTCATCTTATCAATCACATAATTTAGAAATTCCCCGAAGTTTAAAAGACCACACACACCAAGGTTTTTTCCCTGACTACCATCCGAACTTTCAATGGCATATGTATAGAAATGTATAATCTGCATGCATTATGTTTGCGTGGGTAATCAGCCCATAGGCAAATGCCAATGTAGGAAAAGAACGACATCATATTCGAAGCATACATAAAATTTTATTGCCCGGTGTCTGGAGGTGAACCGGATTGTCTGTTCGATAATTCGACAACTGTAACTACTAGACCTAACAAATCAATGATAACAACTAAACCTAGCTTTTATTATGAGTCTGTGTAAACACACCTGCTGCGGAACGTTCGACGGCGGAGCCTTGGGCGGCAACCTTCGGTCATATACGGCTACTGATTAGAGAAAGTCACTGCCGGGAAGCGCTAGCTTTTACTCTTCTGTGTATACGGCATACTAAATCCGCCTGTCTATTTTTGATAAATAAACCTATCCAACTATTTGATGAAGACTTGAAGAATCGATTGCAGATTAATGAGAGGGGAAAAAATAACTAACGACCGAACAGTTTATTTTACGCGTACTTTTGTACAGCGTGCTAAATGACGGTCATACAGGCAGGGTGCTAGTGGTAACTAACAGTGCGTAGGTATTCGCGGAAGGTTCGGCTCTACGCCGCGTAGGTGTGTTGGCAATGCAAAAAGCATTGGGAGCGAGTTGAAGGGGCCGAACGTTACGCAATTATGTTGCTGCATGCAGCCCTTAGGATCATTCATCAATGGATGCGAGACATGATGCTGTCAAGTTAACTCCGTGGACTTGCCCCGTGGTCGTGATCTGTCTGGCCATGGGCTCGATGTCGCAGTGGGTTGTTAAAATCATTCAAAGTCGGACGTTACCTACTCGTAAAATCCACCCGTTTACCTTGGAGGACAAGTGCACATGAGATCTTTTCAACACTGGCTATTTTTAAATGTACCAAATCGAAGTAGCAGTATATTAAATAGAGCTTTTGAAACAGCACAAAAAAGGCAATCAAAATAAAAAAGAAAGAAAGTCGGAAGTGAAGTCCTTTGGAACCGTATTTTTTAAGATTTTTTAATCGGAATCGCATACGAATGCTACTCTACTATCATAGAGTTATGTTCCAATTATAAACGTCAAAACGAATTTATATTGACGTACAACATACAAGGATTCGTGGGTTTCAGAAACCTTATTGAAGAGCTTAGAATTATTTTAATAAACCCTTGACTTGACCCGCTTTTTTGATATCACAACTCTTTTGTGCAAACCATGCACCAAACTACCATGAACTTGGCTTATATTTTTACATTTATGTTTTTGGTGGGTTGATCTAAATATAAAATTACTATTATTCAATATTCATATAATTATGGGAGTGGGTAACATAATGAATATAAGGTAACTAGCTTTCCGCCCCGCGGTTTCACCCGCCTTAAAAGAGTTTTCCCGTGGGATTGAGTTCCCGCGGTAAAAAGTTGCATTTGTCAAAATAAATTACGGCATTTGAGGTAACATAGGTGTACATAATCCCTATTGAGAACCTCCTCTTTTTTTTATTTGAAGTCGGTTTAAAAAAGTTAGTCTGGTTCAATGACGTTCTAATTTTAAAATTTATAATTAAATCTGTTCAAATTATCAAAACACAAATTTGCTCTATGAAGTTCTTGAATAAAAAGGTTTGCAATGATTAGAAATCAAGAAAAAGAGCTGTTGATATTATTACAAACTTTCATCACCTATTTAACCCCTTTAAGGATAAAAAATCCAAAAACTCTGATACAGTTGTCCAATAATTTTTGGTTATTAGCCTAAACACAAAATTATAAGATCCTAACTACAAAACTGACGGAGTTTCCATACAAACTTCCATCCCGTATTTAACCCCTTTAGTTGTAGAAAATCCAAAAACGCTGGAACACGTATTCATTACTTTTAAATCATTAGCCTAAATACAAAATTTTAAGATCCTAACTGCAAAACTGACGGAGTTTCCATACAAACTTCCATACCATATTTAACCCTTTTAGGGGTAGAAAATCCAAAAACGCTGAAACACGTATTTATTACTTTTAAATCATTACCCTAAATACAAAATAAGAAGATCCTACCTTCAAAATTGACGGACTTTCATACAAACTTCATACCCCCTTTTAACCCCTTTAAGGGGGAAAAATCCAAAAATCCTTTCTTAGTGGTAGGTTTCGTTATAAAAGGAACCTGCTCTCCATATTTCACGATTCTAGCTTTAGTAGTTTAGGCTCTGCGTTGATGTATCAGTCAGTCAGTCAATCAGTCAGTCAGTAAGGACAAACGATTTTATAAGTTTAGAAGATATTTTGTTCAATTACTTTTTCAAGTACGACGGCTTTAATTGCAAATATCTCGAGACATACATATTTAGGAAACTTAGTTTTAAAGAAACCTTAACTTTATTTTACAAGACCTATCTAATGACACTCCACTCGATATAGTAGGTAAAATTTTTTAAAATGCCCCTTTTATTCCCCCCTACATATTTTTTTTTACTTTTTTTGATTTTTTCCACAATTGCTTCATTATAATCAATCATCATACCAAATTTGAACTTTGTAGGTCATCTGGAAGTAGGTTAGGTTTTTGATCTATATTTCAGTTAGTCAGACAGTCAATCAGTCAGTCAGTTAGTCACTCAGTCAATCATAAAAATGCGATATTCAGACGTTAATATCTATTTAACCGATAAAGCTATGTCTATAAAATTTTGTATACTTGTTTATATAGGGGGTCCTGATAAATCATGGTCCTGAATAGTTTTTGAGTTATGGAGGGGTCAAAAGTGACTCCAAATGGTTCCTGTAAAATACACACGGTGCTGCCCGCCAGTTCTCTTGGTTTGGCTTGAACTTGGCTGGACACCCTACCGCGTGTCTAGATAGTGTATGAAACTGTACATATCTAGGCATTACAATACTCGTGATGCATTGTAAATAAACCACACTCGTATTGTAATCCCCTTCAATATGTAGCAGCTTCATAAACTACTATTTCGTATGCGAATTTCAATTCGAATGATTCAAAAGTAGATCCAGTTCTGTAGAACTAACCTCAATACTCTCGTCATCCTCACCAGGAGGCGGAGGTTCGAACCTCGCGAACGCGTATCTCAGCTGGTTCTCGAACTGCTCGCGAGCCTGCTTCTTCTCAAACGCCTCCTTCTTCTCCAGCACACTCAAGTTCCTCTTCGGCATTTAGGACCAACCACAAGATACTCAACGACAATCGGAAGATGTAAATTATTATTTTATCATCAATTATAAACAGTGTAATGTCCTTAAAAACGCACTTGAAGATACATTCTCTAGTTTTAGTTCAAGCTTATGCGAAACAAATTCTAGCGAAGTTTTTAAAGTTGTTTTAATAAGCGTGTTGCCAAACAGAGTTGAAAGTGGTAGTTGCGACGTGTGGTGTGAAACCGATATCGACAAAACAAGAGGTGTCGGCACTCGGCAAGGTGCCCGTAATTACCTACATCCCCAATGGTAGTGTATTGACTGACAGACGAAGCCCCCCGCGCCCCCAGCCCCCGTCCCCACCGCCCCCGCCGGCTTGCATGTGCTTGCATGCTTGCATGACCATCTGCATGCATGCTGTTAAATTAAACGACTCGTTTCATACTAGCAATGTGTACGGAATATTATAGGAAAGTGATTTGGATCCCACTGTCAGATACCTACCGTCTGGAAACTAGGCTGAAGATGAACAGTAGGTAATGAATTCCAATTGTTTTTCTGTTTGCTATTCATCTTATCAAGTCGACCAAATGAACCTTGGAGTCAGAGTTTATAAACCGCCTATGGGTTACCACCTGAAAGGCCTCTCTGGTATGGTTTGTGTATCGACCATTATCAAAGACAGCGGCCGGGACCAACGGCGTGCTCTCTGAAGTACGGAAACTTTTTTTTTCCAGACAATCAGGTGATTCAGCCTGCTTTGTCGTAACCAAACAGGAGAAAATCTCACAAAGTGATAAAATTTACAAATGCCTATCAATTTGTGTTCCATCATCGTCATCATCATCATCATCATCATCATCACAACCCCGTGGGAATCGAACCCGCGACATCAGTGTCGGCTCAGACCACTACCACAGTATAATATTATATGAGTCTGACGTACAGAACGTCAGACTATTGAATTATACACTACACTACACCAGGCAGTTTGTACCTACATACATACATAAAATCACGCCTTTATCCCTAATGGGGTAGGCAGAGCAAAATCGACCGAAAGGTCATTCCGCCACGTCTGACAAGTTTTGAGGGGTAGGTATTTCAGATGGTCATGTGTATTGCTATAGTGACAGGTTGTCAGCCCATCGCCTAAATTTCAATACATTAAAACCCTCTTATCCCTTAGCTGGTTTTTACAGCATGCCCGGGAGGAGATGCAGCTGGCACATTCTATGTTTTTCTATCACTCCCTGTCCAGCATGGAAGAGCACCTACATATTGTACTTACATATTGTACCTACATACCTCGGGTATTTTCTTTTTCGTCTAAACTAAAGTATGCGTCGGCTGCATGCAGTATGGGCTTTTGTGCGTAAAATTCGATCGGTTGTGATATTTTGCGTTGCCAGTGGCGAACGCAAATCTAGCTAAATCACGCTAAATGAACACCAAAATTCGATGTCTTTTCATTTATTTTTTTACTATTTGTTTATTATGGCTTGGCAACAAGACCATCAGCCTACAAGAAAACTTAAAAAACAAAAGATGCTGTTATGGTCTGAGGTTATGGTATTGAAAGCAGGAGACGGGGCTTCAGAGAGAAGCCACCAGTGTTGCTAGAGTTAAATTAAAATGTTATCTATATTCGTCATTTTTGAAAAAAATAAATACGATAGGTACTTATTTTAAAAGGATTTATCATTGAAACTATTTGATCTTATTTAGGTAGTAAAAAAAAATCTACTTTAAGAACTCTATAGTAAGTAAGAACTAAGTATTATCGAAAAACTAAGTAGTCCTCCAGTAGTGCGTTCACGCGTGCACCTAGGGGAGGGGAATTGTCTATGGTAACCGCGCCATTCTCGGCCTTTTTACCACGAGAAAATTTCGCCAAATGTCATTTTGACATTAGTAACTCTGTCTAGGTGCACGCGTGAACGCAGAAAACTTTTGGAAAACTATAGACGACGTGATAGCATCTGATTCACTCACACAAGACAAAGAGCAACTTATGACTAGGACGTGTAAAAAAGCGAGACAAAATGATAAGGTTTTTTGTTTCACGGCGCGTGCCGGTTTTTTCAAGGCCAGCCTAGGTACTCCTGCGCTACTACGCGACCAAAACAAATTGGGCGCTTTAAAATGGCGGCTTGAGGACATCAGGCGCCTATTGTTTTGGTCGCGTAGTACATTCTGCTACTATGCAACCAAAATAAATTGGGCGCTGCTGAATATGGCGGCTTGAGGACATCATGCGCCTAATTGTTTTGGTCGCGTAGTACATTTTCCGTCCCTTTCGGTGGCACGCTCAGCCGCAGTCTATACCATTCTAAGTCTATGCGTGAACGCACTCCAGGGTTGCGTTCACGCGCGTTTAGTTAGCGCAAGATTAGGGGAACTTTTCAATATGACAGTTGATAAAACCGCGTTTTGAAGCGCCTGTAAGGGTAAATTTCGCTCTAAGATTCTCGACCTTTTTACATCGAGAGAATTTCTCTGAATGTCACTTTGACATCTTACGTTACGTGCATCCATCGATCTTACCGGTTTGGTTGAACGGTAAATCGGAGTCCATTAACTAAAAAAAATCGTCGAAAATCACCACTGAGAGAGAGAGCACATTCACGTAACCACGAAAGAACGTCAGCTGTTAAATGAGCTGTCAGATTGAGTTTTCTCCTAGCTAGCGCTAGCGCGTAAAGCACCCGTTCGTGCGGGTACCATAGACAATCGCGCGACTATTCTCCTAACGGTTTCTCCTAGGTGCACACGCGTGAACGCACCCCACCCAGGGTCGAAATCGGAAATCATTTGTGAAATCATTTTTTTTGCGATTTGTTCCAATTTTGACAAAGTTGCGTTTTGCTTTCGAGTTGTAAAAATTGGCTTCTTGAGTCCACAGAACACTACTTACTCTGCTTGAGTCACTCACCATCACCATCATAAACGACTTAGCAAAAAATCAGAAACGTTGGATTTAGTTTTCATTTAAAAAACAAGTTAGTATGGTCAATTTCTATTTAGGAAATGAATGAGAATCACACATTAAAATTTTATTTAGTCGCCGACAATATCTTACTGCTGGAAGTGTGTAGACTAGACATTTCCAGCACTTATTGTCATCGACTAAATAAAATTTAACCTACTGATTGTAGAATCAGCCACCACCACGGCTGGTTTTCGGTGCCTTGGGAGGTTTGGTAGGTCTCCTGAACTTGGGCGCGGGATCGTAAGTGACTGGCTCTATGTGGTTCCAGTATATGTGGATGATGTTGTTGATGGTGTCCCGACAGTCCGTCTCCAGGTGGATAAAGTGACGATGCACAGTCATTTGCCTCCGAACATTTCTTTGGAACTGTTAAAGAATGCACAAAATTACTTGTAGTTCCTTGATGCGATCCCAATAGCGTTTATTGTCTTGTGTATTAAGTATTTTATGTAATACAAAGAATTATATATGTATAAAATACGGGGTGTAAGGGACAGCGTCCCGCAAACTTATAGGGGTTGCTCAGTCAACGAAACTGAACAACTACCACCAGGATTTTTTTTCAGGAAATGAAAAAGAAAATTTGCTTTTTCATACAAAATGACCACATCGATCAGACAATTTGTATGGAAAAGCAAAATTTTTTTTTCATTTCCTGAAAAAAAATCCTGGTGATATGTGTTCAGTATCGTTGACTGAGCAACCCCTATCAGTTTGCGGGATGCTGTCCCTTACACCCGGTATATAAAGAATAAAACTAACTTTTTAGTTTGATAAAATAACACTTGACGTCGGGTGCATGAAGCAACTTTACCTAATATGATTATGACTATGGCCCACACACGACGCGACGCAGCGCCCAGTTTTCCAGAGTGTTATGCAATACAGAACTTTATTTGTAACAATGTACAGCTACTTAAAAAGATGGACACTTCATTGACAAAACTAGAAATTTTCTCTGCAGCCTGTCATTTCGTGGTACTTACGAGATGTATCTGCAAGCTTTCAAGCTGCTTAGTGCCACGTCGCGCACTTTTCAAGAGCGTGATGCAATACTATGCAAAAGGTAGAAAAATTCTCGTCATTCGCCGCGCGGTGCAGCCTGTCACTTCGTGGTACAACGAGATGCAAAGTGCATCAAGCAGCTTAAGTACCACGTCGTTTCCCGCTATGAACTGACCCTAAGCAAACATACGCACCAGGTCTTTCTCGAGAAGCATTTGTGACGAGAACAATTTCCTCATATCGTACATCAGCCGCCGTATTCTGTTGAAATTGTAACCGATCATGTACCGTTTATCGTTTCTCACGAGAAACCGTATTGACATCGCCTCTTTCATTTTATAACGCATGTGTATGAGAAATGCTAGTATCAGGTCTATGACCATTACTCTCTTCAGGTTCTCTCTGCGCCAGTTGTTCCACGTAGGGTCGAGCTCGTCGCTCCAGCCCGTGTAGCACCTGCCCCAGCAACCTATGAAGTGGACTAAATACCTCCGACTCAACATTCTCCTTCTATAGTCTTTTATGATACGAGACACGTTCTGGATTTTTTCTTTTATATCGTTTCGACTCGGAAAGTCTTCTAAGAATTCTTTTTCCATCTCCATATTTTCGTCAAAGTCTTTGAACATGTGTTTTTCTCTAACGGATTGGTAGAATTGTTCTAGGTCGAGCACGGCTGGGTTGTTGATACTAACGACGGCCGGCGCGCCCTCCCCCCACGGCCGCGCCACATTCACCTCGCCCTCTATATCCTGTTCATCCTGCTTGATCTCATCAATCGGAGGCAACAGGAACATTTTCGATATATCGATGTCTTCACCTTCACCGTAATACAAGTTATATTCTATCTGCCAAGGGTTAATGAAGCCCGGTTTTGGAAATAGACGGGCTGTCACAAAGGAAGCTGAAAGTTAATTTTAATTATTTTTAAAGTAAGTAAATATATAGGGGTTGCTCATTCAACGAAACTGAACAACTTTCACCAGGAAATTCTTTCAGGTAAGCTTTCATTTCATTTTGTATGAGAAACTGAAGTGTGTATCAAAATGGCAGTTGGCCAGTCACGAAATCCATTGAAAAGTAGTCTATTATTTACAACTTTCACCAGGAAACTCTTTCAGGAAATGAAAGCTTTTCCATACAGCTTGTCTGATTGAGGTGGTAAGTCAATTTTTCTTTTAATTTCCTGAAAGAATTTCGTGGTGAAAGTTATTCAGTTTCGTTGTAGAGCAACCCCTATCAGTTTCTGGTACGCTGTCCCTTACACCCCGTTATAATTTCAAATGAAAGTGGAGCTTTAACAAACCTGCAGCGACCAGCAGCAGCAGCGCAGGCGGCGGCATGGCGGCGGTGGTTGTGGCTGGCGCACGATCACCGCTATCGTTATTGCGATAATGGCCCCGAATCGGCGGAAACACGATTTAACTTAAATAAGAACAAGCATGACCAATTCGTCACGGCGGCGTTGTGAATAGCACGACTTTCGTTTTCTATCAATCTATCAATTTCTATCGTGAGAGAACAGGAAAAGACCGATTTGAGATTTGGTTAAAGTATGTTCTTATCGAATTGATTCATGGAAATCCTACAAAAAAAGCTGTTTGGACTACATCGCATACGGTAGTAGATTTTATTTTATGTGTTGGTCGCGTATATCACGTTGGACATAAAGATGTCATTTGACCTGAGGTAAACTATCAGAGATTCTGAAAAGCCGCCTTAGCAAAAGTTATTCGGGTTGAAGAGCACTTTCTGCTGTGATGTCAAAATTGAAGATTTGGAGCACCTAGACCTGATGAGAAACCCCAAGAGCCCAGCTAAACTTTCGGAGATAGGAAAAAACTAAAAAACTGCTTTAAAGTTTTTAATTTTTCGTAGGTAAATGTTCATTTTCTTAGGACATAGGCATACAAATTGAAGGTCACAAGGGCCTGGATTATATTTGCTATCCCGCAAACTTATAGGAGTTGCTCAGACAACGAAACTGAACAAATACCACCAGGAATTTTTTTCAGGAAATGAAAAAAAAAATTTGCTTTTTCGATTTCGTGAAATCCCTAGGGATATCGCGTAGTCCAGGAAGAAGGCGTAATCCATCGAGCTTTACGTCTTCTTACTGACTCATCTAGTGAAACGAGGTAATTCCTCATTTCATTAGACTCAGTCTAGTGAAATGAGGAATTACCTCGACCTTACCTGAGTCAGTAAGAAGACGTAATGCTCGATCGATTACGCCTTCTTCCGGGATTACGTGATATCCCTAGGGATTTCATGAATTCCCTGATTTCGTTTCCCTGAGACATATACAACGTGTAACATATAAATGGTATATGCATCGTGAAATGTGTGAATCTACCCATGAAACTGAACAACTTTCCCTAAGGAACATAGGTTGAATTTCGAAAAAAAAGTTTTGACTCCCATATTAAAAGCGCTATCAGCTAATGCATTTTGTATGGGAGGTCAAACTGTTTTTTTCGTTTTTCGACCTATGTTCCTTAGGGAAAGTTGTTCAGTTTCATGGGTAGATTAACACATTTCTCGATGCATATACCCTTTCTGTTACACGTTGTATATTGGTAGAGCATAATTATATAACTTAACTACATGGTAGAGCCTAATGTGTACATAATCCGGCACAAAAACATAGTTCTGTGCATTTTAAATTTCTTTTAATGCAGCTGCACCGATTCTTGCATGCTTTTTTGCACTTGCACCGAGTAAGCTCTAAGCAAACGGTTGCCACATCTGGTAAATCAGACCAACGTGGAACCCAAACATCTTCTTCCCGTCTCCAGCCCCAAGATGAAGGACAGGGACGATTTTGATGGGGAGTTAGAGCTTGACCCCAAACATGTACTCCTTGGTACATTGCTCGTAGTGTGTGCTGGCGGAGAGCGGCTTCCGTTGGAGGAATATTTTCCAGTTGCCTGTCTTTTTTGGTGAACAGATATTTTCTGCATTCGTTAACCGTGGGGGCTTGAGCTGTGAAATAAAATTACATATTTACCTGTAAAAAATGAATATAAATAAAAGTTTAGGTAAATATCCAAGTACCAACTGAATTTTACTGTTTCTACCGATCATACATTGTGATAATAAACTTCTGAATTAAACTATCTGCTTCTGCCAAATTTTCATTTAATAAAGCCTTAAACCCACGCGTTGCTTCAGGGTAGGCATACCAGGCATCAAAAGCGCTCTTTTTACCTCTTCCATGAAATGTGTAATTTTATTTCAAGCCCCTGCAATCTGTTAACCAAGACAGACAGGCAACTGGAAAGTATTCCACCAACGGAAGCCGCTCTCCGCCACATGTTTGGGGTCAAGCTCTAACTCCCCATCAAAATCGTCCTTTCCTTCATCTTGGGGCTGGAGATGGGAAGAAGATGTTTGGGTTCCACGTTGGTCTGATTTACCAGATATGGCAACCGTTTGCCTAGAGCTTACTCGGTGTAGGCAGGTGCAAAAATACATGCAAGAATCGAAGAAATGTAAAGTGCACAGGTGCCGGATTATGTACACACTAGACTTTACCAATATATATGTCGCAGGGAAACTATGAAATCAGGGATTTCGCGAAATCCCTAGGGATATCGCGTAATCCCGGAAAAAGGCGTAATCTATCGAGGACTACGTCGTCTTACTGACTCAGTCTAGTTAAACGGGGTAATTCCTCATTTCAACAGACCCAGTCTAGTGAAACGGGGTATTTATCCTTATTTCACTAGACTGAGTCAGTAAGACGACATAATTCTGGGATTACGCAAAATCTCTAGGAATTTCACGAAATCCCTGGTTTCGTCGTTTTCCTGCGACATGTACATATAAAATACTATATTATACGTATAAAATACTGAAACGTTGTTACATTTAACATATTTTGAATTTCACGATTATTTTTGTAGCTATGTTCGATAAACTTTAATACTGCTCACCACCGCTGCTGCAGTTAAAGTTTTTTTTTTTACATTTTATTACGAGAAAATCCTATTAAAGTATATATTTTTAGAATCAGCAATAAATTAGCTTTGTTCACATATTTTTTGTTTCCTGTTTCATATCTAAATTTTCAACTTACAATCTGTTAAACAAAAAATACTTAATACGAATTCTCACTTTTTTATGATTATTTCAGAAAAATTGTATGAAAGTGCTAACAATAAATATCAGAAATGAATTCTACGACTTTGGTTTATACGAAAATGATACCAAACTCACTATAGTAGCTGTAAGTATACGCAGGGATTTTTTTTCAAAATTTGTGGGCGGTGGCCATCTTTGTACCCCCCAATCCCCCACCAGCCAAAAAAGAATCGTTTCCGCCAGGACTAAAAATACTTAAAATGACCTAGTAAACATATCCTGTTAAGCGCTAAACTTAATCACAAAATTTTTGGTTTACTATGGGAGCTTGGTCGTTATTTCCTTCACTATAATAAATCTTTTTGCTTCCATGCTGGACCGGGAGTGATAGACAAACGTAGAATGTGCCAGCTGCATCTCCTCCCGTGCATGCTGTAAAAATCAGCTAAGGGAATCGATGGTTTCAGTTTCAGTGTATTGCAATTTAGGCGATTGGCTGACAACCCGTCACTATAGCAATATATATAATCATCATCTGTATTAGCCCTCCAAACTTGTCAGACGTGGCGGAACAACCTATGTTTAGGTAGTTTTTGCTCTGCCTACCCCATTAGGGATACAGGCGGGATTTTATGTATGTATGTAATTTAATAAATAGTGTTTCGAATCGGGGCCAATGTCGTCATCATCTTATCAGTCTTTTTATTTTAGTACAAAACTACTTCATTAAAATATTAATGCACAGCTGCTGAAAATAATGGACAAACTTAATTTAGTGAATAATTTCTTTACATAAAACTGTTTACCTACTTAACTGTGATATGATGATAACTACTTCCGTGTAGGTACTGCACATTGGGTTCCCGATTCCAAATCAGAATTGAGGGTTCGTTTCCCACCAACTTGGAACTTGACAATTGTCTATTTGTCACTTAGGGATTTGCCTTAGTTTGGTTAGGACAATGCAACCTGAAAGGTTATTATTTTTCCGGCATTCATTTGTTTTTCTTAATATACATATGTATATTCATGATTTCCGAAACAATAAGGAATTAAGGACTTAGAATTAGGTACTTAGAAGTTGCAGCCTAAGCGAGTAGCAGAAAAACACTTGGAGGGGGCATCCGGCAACAAAGGGTGCGCCCGGGAATGTTTCAACCCCTTTGGCGATCTGAAGCATGAAGGTGAAAAGGGCATCTGGGAACAAAGGGGGCGCCCGGGAATGTTTCAGCCCTTTTGGCGATAATGTTACAAGTCTCGTCTCCATTGCAATGATATAATGCACAAAAAAATGTGAGATCAAAAGCGAGCCAAGTCTAGGGTTTATAAAAGTTATTCCTATTTATTGAATAAAGTTTAATTTTATGTGACTTGGCCGTTGCAGACACAAAGAAAAAACAATTTTAACAACACTTAACGGCCAAGTCACATAAAATGAAATTTTATTCAATAAATAGGAATAACTTTCAGTTTAATACCTTTTTTTGGGATATTTTTAGCAGTCACAAATGCTATTTTATTTCATCATCACTACATAGTATAAAACAAAATGCTTTCTTCATGAAAATTATTCCAGTTTCTCCATTAATTTTTTGGAATACCGTCCCTTACACCTTGTAGGTATTGGCTCTGAATGCTTGAGAAGCGAGTTTGAGATCGTTTATTTCAGTACAAATCGGCGTGTCAAATCAAATTCATATATGTATTGCTCTCAATCTATTATTTTAGGAAGTCGACCGAATGGTCCTAAAGGCTATTGAGATCGCTCCCTCAACACAAGCCTGGTATTTGCGTAGGTCTTGCCACCGCCTGTCAAGCCGGCCGGTCAGTCAGCACATTTGGCCGTTTACCTGGACTCACCCGTGCTATATCTTCCTCAGTCAGCTGCTTCGGCTTCGGAGGCTCCGGCTCCTCCATGGCTGGATCTGATCACGTCAGTATGGATACAACCTTGTCATAGACACTACAGCCACTTGCTAACGAGCGATATGCGTTGAAACACGTTAACAGAGTCTGGTCTGATTTACCATATTTTAGAAATCTACTTTCAATAAATACTTCGGTACAAATCACAGTCAGCAATAAAAACATTGGCTTGCTAACCGGATTACACTTTTTCTTATATTTTCACAACTGTAACTCATTTAATTTCTAACGGATTTAAGTTGTATTTTTTAACAGCATAAAATTCAAATGCAAGATTGAGCAAAGGCGAACAATATCTTTAGTCTTCCGCGAATTTGGCTCCTATAAAGGGCATGAAACGTTTTAAAATAAATAAAAACACATCTTAAATGCGTTAAGAATTTGTCGTGACCTGTTATCAGAAACGAATCTACCCGAGCTCGAGCAAAAAAACTCTGGCCTAACGTGAGACGGCGGGGGTAAAAAACAACTGTTAGACATTACGGGGACATTTGCTGAGGTTTATTAAAAGAAGGAGAAAGTAAGGTAAATTAGAGCGTTACAGTTTATTAATGTTAAATGTAATTCAGTAGGGTGGTCTGGTCACGCTATGCGGCACGCGGCGACGGCGCGGGCCGGCACCGCCGACCGCCGCTCGTCTCGATCGATGCTGCCGGAGATCAGACCCCATATAGGTACTATCTGCCACGAACACGGATACAGGTAATGTAGAAATTATCCCACAGTCTACATCTTCCTAGCTTTTTCCCGGAGATTCGTAACCAGTGGTACTGGTTTTTACACTATTATAAATAAAATATCTAGTTTTAAGGTATATTTTATTTATAGATTGCCATGTTGTATGGCTACAGAGTATATTCGAATAGACAATAATTATAATTGATAAAATCTTATTGAAATAAGTATACTTAACTGTTTTGCAAGAATTACATTGGGAACATTTAAATTATTTATGAGAAATATTGATAAACTTTGGCAAATGCATTTTCTTTTTTATATTTTCGAAGTTCCTGCCAAATCGGTGCTTGCTCTCACCAGCAAAACTTTCATTTTCAGTCATATTTTCATTGGGCGTTTTTCTACAGAACAGCATGGCAACGGCCTCGGCCCGGCTTTTATGAAAGCAAAATTGTATGAAAATATAACAACAGTTTTCCGCGCCGGCGCTGTCAAGTGAAGACACGAATTTTAATCCCCAGAAGCCACTGTTGGCGTTGCCGTGCCGGTTTGTCAGAAGCCTCACTTCTTCCGATTTAGGATGCTAATTAGGATTCTAACTTCCTAAATGCTATTTCACTTGACTGAATTTAGTTACTGAATCATTTAGACTTCTGAATTTAGTGAGGTGGAATAAGGGCTTTAGTATGAATATAACAGGACATTTGTACTAAAACTAGCTTTCCGCCCGCGGTTTCATGAAAAAAAGCCTTAGTTTATAATGTGTGCCATTTCATCCATATCGGTCAAGTGGTTAAAGGGTGATTGCGTAACAAACATGCAAACATTAAAATATACAAACATCCAAACTTTCGTATTTACTATTATATAGTGGTATAGATTTTGTAAGATAAGGGGCAGGTAAGAGCAAAGACCTTCAATTCTTCTGTAATAATCTATATTTGAAAATCATCTTCAAGATCCTAACATACGTTCGGGAATTACTTATTCGCGATATATATCTAATCCCACACTCTGCCATCATGCACAATGTCTGTCCTCAAAAATTTACACATCATACTCAGCCTTCCTTTGCACTACTCCACGTAGCCTGCACCCAGCATCACCTCACACATGGTACCAACATTCAATCTCATAAACTGCACACACTTTAAAATTCTCTTACGGTCTAAAACTCTTGGACTTACCTAACAATTTAAATAAATTCCACCTTAAATATTTAAATTTCAGGGGTTGCATTTGATATTCGGGTCTATACCGGGTGTAAGGGACAGCGTCCCGCAAACTGATACGGGTTGCTCAGTCAATGATACTGAACAACTATCACCAGGTTTTTTTTTCAGGAAATGAAAAAAAAAATTAGCTTTTCCATACAAATTGTCTGATCGAGGTGGTCATTTTGTATGAAAAAGCAAATTATTTTTTTCATTTCCTGAAAAAAAATCCTGGTGGTAGTTGTTCAGTTTCGTTGACTGAGCAACCCCTATAAGTTTGCGGGACGCTGTCCCTTACACCCCGTATACAACGTGTAACAGAAAGGGTATATGCATCGAGAAATGTTTGAATCTACCCATGAAACTGAACAACTTTCCCTAAGGAGCAGGAGCTGTTGGTCTTCCATACAAAATGCATCAGCTGATATCGCAGAACCTCCCCAGTACCATCCCCCCACGCGCAACCCAGTAGTTTCGGAGAAATATCTCCGAAATTTGATATTCCTTCTAAACTATTAGTAGCGCTTTCACGGTTCCTTCGGGAAATTATCCGTATTATGATTAACTAAAACTGGTACATAGCATTTTTTATTCCGACGCTTAGTTTTTATGGAATTAGCTTTTTTGTGCGTTTTGCGCACATTTTTGACGCGGCCACGGACGTAACCACCACGCCGTAGCGCGCGGTGATTTGAACGATATTCTAAGGCATTACGGGCGATGGTTGCATATCTTGAAATTAACCTTCTTAACTGCCGTTGGGTTACGCCTTAACGCTAGCACCGAATCCACCGAAGCAGACTTATTTTTGACACTTCTTACTATCATCCATAATTATAATCATACTCATACTGCCACCGATGATAGCATTTTAATCAAGTTTTTATATTACAAAGTACACGACTTAACTAAATCTCAATACAACTTTATTGCGCTTTTTTTTCCTCAATATCAGTCTTTCACTTACCAATTTCGTCACTCATGCTAACTATACCTAGTACTAAATATAAAATACCTAATTTGTGCGTTTGTTTAAAAATCGATACGTAAATAATTTTAGTTTCTTTGTATTTAATTTAGGTATATCAATAAATAAAGTTCTGATTCTGTTGACACATAGTACTCTTACTTTATGATCAAAATGTGGCTTCATCATATTGAGCTTGAAAAAGTGGACGACCTCTCCAAAAATAACAAATTCATTTTCGTCGCTTAAGATACACATGATTGTATACATAATATATACATATATAAAATCACGCCCTTAGGGATAAACGCATATACATAATTATATATTCTATTATAAAATATATTTATTATTTATGCTAATACTAACTAAATTCTGATCTAATATAATAAAATAAGGTGTATATAAATTCTAAAGACTTCTATTTAGCTTCTATTACTACACTAATATTACAAATTCTTTGTACAACTTCCTAAATGGTAACTGCAACTGGCATAGCTGATGCTTTTTCAACTAGTCATAAAATTATGATTGCATTATGTTTAAGGATATTTGTGAAACAGTAATTTAATGCTTCATTAATTTCATGTCATTTATGAAACTGCAGCTTAACTAGGGGTAGCAAATACGATTGTAGTTTAATAGGTACTTGGTTTAAAAACAATAGTATTGTAAAATACCTAGTTAGGTGCAGATTTAGACACTATTTTATCTATTTTCATACATAAACTAAACTTCGGAGTGGACTCCTCTAATAATTATTTAATATATCCCTAATTGCATAAACTCAAAAGAATTGGCATTTATTTATTTACATACATACATACATAAAATCACGCCTTTATCCCTAATGGGGTAGGCAGAGCAAAAACGACCTAAACAGGTTGTTCCGCCACGTCTGACAAGTTTCGAGGCTAATACAGATGATGATTATGTATATTGCTATAGTGACAGGTTGTCAGCCCATCGCCTAAATTGCAATACACTGAAACCCTCGATTCCCTTAGCTGATTTTTACACCATGCACGGGAGGAGATGCAGCTGGCACATTCTATGTTTTTCTATCACTCCCAGTCCAGCATGGAAGAATATTAGAATATTTATTTATTTATCGGTATTAAAACCGAATATCATATACCGGGTGTAAGGGACAGCGTCCCGCAAACTGATAGGGGTTGCTCATCGAAACTGAATAACTATTACCAGGTTTTTTTTTGTTCAGAAAATTTGCTTTTCCATACAAATTGTCGTAACGAGGCGGTCACTTTGCATGAAAAAGCAATTATTTTTTTATTTCCTGAAAATAATTCCCTGTGATAGTTGTTCAGTTTGGTTGTCTGAGCAACCCCTATCAGTTTGCGGGACGCTGTCCCTTACACCCGGTATAGTACGACAAGGCTTCAAAAGAACTTAACGCGAAGAAAGGAAAATAAGTTCACCCCGAACAGATCATAACTTCGTTGCTTTAAGATATTTGCCTGCATCTGTACCTTCATAGAATGTAAAAAAAATACGGGTTGCACTCCGGTAATGCCGGCAGAAGTAAGAACTTGAACATTAACGGTAGACTCGATCGAAACCTTACCTGAATCCCTGAATAATGAAACAGTAAAAAAAACTCATTTTCTTTCCACATTTCAACAGATGGCGCTAGTAGGTTTCTAAAACGCAACTCTAATTCTGGATGTCACAGATCGGCCAGTTTACTTGGCCTCTTGCTTGGCCTCTGTTGGCATACAATTTGTATGTAACCAGAGGTCAGGAACTCTGGTCTGACGCGAGTTTTAACATTTTTTACCCATCCCAAAAAGTGCACAACGCCGCTAAAGAAGTTCTCACTTCAAAAAAACTAGCTGATCATACTTATTTATGAACCTACCCAAGAAACTGAACAACTTTTCCTAAGGAACATCAAAATGATTCGAGTTATTGGAAGCTGTTTTTTTCTCTGTTTCTTGGGGAAAGGTTTCATGGATAGATTCACACCGTAAAGTTTAGTCAGCTATTTTTCTCCAGCCGGTAGTAAAAGACAGTGTGTGTGGCAGGTGGCAGGTGGCTAGGACGCTAGGTGATGACGAGGCGCGGCGCGGGCAGCAGCACGCTGTGCTCCGCCAGCGTCATGGCGGCCGTCCACAGCAGCTGGTCCTGCGTCACCGCGCCCGCCACCGTGCACCCGAACCACGGCCGCTCCTTGCTCCTGCAACAACAACACACATACATCATCATTGGCAACGACATCATGATCAAATGATTGCTACAGCACGAAGTGGTTTGTCGGAGGTGTGTACCACGGATCTACCCTCTACTGTACCACGGATCTACCCTCTACTGTACCACGGAGCTATCCGCTGCTGTACCCACCTCTTAGACTTGTTATTCCGCGGTATGAAGGTGATCGCCCACCGCGAGTGCGGGTCGCGCCGCGGCTCGTGTCCGACGTACCACAGGATGTCTTTTACGTGCCACTCCTCAATCTTCTGAGAACCCTGCAACAAAACAGCCGTACTATTAGAATTGAGAAAAACACCACTTTTAGATTTCTAGCTAATTATATTGTCTGCTGCAAATAAAAAATACGTGTGAAAGAATTATTTCGATACGACAATTACCAAGATATAGAATTTTAAAAAGAGCGCGTGGCCCGACTGCCCGGTGACTGGCTGGTCCACATGTTTGTCGGATAGTACAACGATACTCAGTTTCATAGCTGTAAATAGTATACTTACTTATTTATAAGTATCGGTTATCGTATAGGCTGTGATATATTTAGACAAAATAAATTCAAATGGCTGTAAAATCAAGAAATAATGCAAATTCGTTCACATAGTTTAGGCACCTTCTATTGTATTGTATACCTGTTTGTCTTTAAAGCAGCACAGCTTGGCGTTGTTGAACTCGAACATGTGCAGCTTGAAGTGCTTGGTGGCGGCGCTGGCGAACCGCAGCTCGCCGCACAGCAGCGCCGGCGCGCCGCCCCGCAGCGCCTCCATCTCGCGTAATAGCTTGTTGTCACGGACCACCAGGTAGTTGTCTTTCCTACAGTACGACGTTGTATTATTGTTGTATTGTGTGTTTAGCGAGCTATGTACTGTATTTTGTGCAACATATGGTTCGTTATTTCACAGCTGAATTCTCAACTATGGCCTATGTATAAAATTATTATGTAATACATAATAATTATGTATGTTTGTTCCTCTGTGGTGGGAAACCAAACACGTGGGACGATTTTAATGATTCTTAGTCAATCGATTCGTCATCTTTTCATGATTGATCAAAACTTATGATGGCGACAATCAGACACCATTACCTGTCCCGCTCGTCCCAATAGCCCCAGCGCAGCACGGCATGCAGTGCCACCTCCTCTAGATGCAGCACGCGCCGCATCGACTCCCCGCACACCACTTCCTCGAGCATCAACAGGTGGGACTCCATGTTCGCTTTCTCGCACAACTCTATGCACACGTCCGCCGCCGTTTTGTTTGGAGTTAGCTGAAATGAGATGGTAATTTTAGATTTTGATAGACATCTCACAAAGAGTAGGATTTAAAGGAAATAACGAAGATGTATTGATAAAGCAAACGACTATTCACTTGTATGTTTAACGCGAGTAGATACCGTGAGTGTAGTGTGTCGTGAGAAACTAGTGAGTGATAATGGTAGAAGTCAAAGTGAACGCAGTCGACGCGTCCGAAAGAGGGTAGACCGATATGGTTTCCCTTAGAAGACGTCAACATTCGCATCGCCAGTCTACTCGTGACCATGAAGTTTGAAACAACTCCGAAATATCTAGGTAACAATAAATATAAACTTGGTTATAATCACGTTCAAAATAATAATCTAATTGTAAGGAACAACCACGAAAGTCTAAAAACTTATAAAGCACGGATAATTAGACAATGGTAAAATAAAACCATTGTCAAATCTTACTGGAAAAAGTATGTATGTATGTAATCTCTTTATTGTACCTTAAAAATCTTAAAACTTAAATACAAGAAGAATAAGACAATAGTAGTACAATGGCGGGCTTATCCCATTAAGGGATCTCTTCCAGTCAACCTTTGACCAAACCCAGAGGAAACAATTATGTTTGCAGGTAAACTAAGGTAGGTACTTGAAACAATTATACATATAACCTGACATAGATATATCCTTAACTGAATTAAGAACGCTGATTGGTCAGTTGGCGCGCCCAAAACAAGGTCTCCTCTGATTGGTTGACGTTTTAAATGTCAATCATAAACGCATGTTATTTAACCAATCAGAACAAGATTAAATCAGTAAGTTAAAATCGAGCCAATCAGAGTTAAGGATATCAAATGTTACTACAGGGTGAAATTGAAATCATTCGACAAATTTTGAGGGTGAGTTTAGTCCACGAAACTGAACAACCCATGGAACATAGACTTTCACACAAAAAAAAATTTTGGTCTTTCATAGTGAAGTCAGTCAACTGACCGGGCCGTTTGTATGGGAGGTCGTGTTTTTTTTTAGGTCTGACGTTCCATGTTCCATAGGGAAAGTTGTTCAGTTTCGTGAACTGAACTCACCCTCAAAATTTGTCGAACGATTTAAATTTCACCCTGTAGAACGACGAGTTTTTTTTGCAAAAATCTTGACTATTTTCAGTAAGGTTTGACAATGTTATCATCATTGTCTAATTATCCGTATTTTCGCAAAATCCTCAGGATTTTCGCGAAGATTCGAATTATCAAATCATCCTACGACATACATAAGACAAAAAATGCGAGTCTCACAGCGATTTGGTGGCAAGTGTTCCTGTCGTGTATGTAGACCCAGAGGCGCAGGTCGCCGGCGGGGCGCGGCGCGGGTGGGGCGCCGGTCGCTTGCTGGCTCAGCACTCGCATCAACACCCTGACACAACAATATACCATTAGCTATAATTACCAGTTTACATTGTGAGGCCCTGGGTTCTCCCTATGGCCCAGTGCCACACAAAATATATACAAGTAGGTAGGGAGGAAGAAATGAAAGAGGTTTATTGAGTAAGAGACACAGTGAGTATATTAGTAAGGTTAGTTGGAGTGAAGAGGATTACAGCGGCTTCTATGAAGCTTAGCTCCTAACGGCGGACCTTCTATAGAAGGCGAGCGCAGCTTGATCCTGTTTAGTAATAGGACTCCACAGTCCACACAGATATAGATTATCCAATATTTGAAGAAACAGGAGTACTTTATAACACAATTAATGGAATATTGCACTAAACATTAAAAAATGATAGAATACGTGCGCTTGAAGTTAAATTTGAAGAAACAATGAGCGAAATGGTGACAGAAGATGAGAAAATGAAAGGGGTGATTCGGAATTTGAATTGGGTTTGAATCAAAGTCAAAAAGGTGGCCAGTAATGGATTTGAGGTGCGCAAAATGAGGTGAAACGTAACGCATCGTTACAACATTGTTCAAATTGTTATTACGGTGCATTAGGACAGATCATAGTTCCTACTTGAAAGCCACTTACAGGACCGTTTACACGGCAATCGAGACTGACGTGTTTTGCGGCTAGTAAATTGCTTTTTCTTTGCATGCCAAAGTTCAAATTTCGAAACAGCAAAACATTAATTTAGTCACAAACATGTGTTTCGCTGTTTCAAAATTCGACATACTTCTAATTTGTAAAGAAACAATAATGTTTGGGCTGCAAAACACATTGGTAACCATTAGCAAATATACAAACATACATAAAATCACGCCTTTTTACCTAATGGGGTAGGCAGAGCGAAAACGACCCAAAGGTCGTTCCGCCACATCTGAAAAGTTTTGAGGGTTATTTTATTACAGATGATTATGTGTAGGTATTGCTTTAGTGACGGGTTGTCAGCCCATCGCCTAAATTGCAATACACTGATACCCTCGAATCCCTTAGCTGGTTTTTACAGCATGTCCGGGAGGAGATGCAGCTGGCACATTCTATGTTTATCTATCGCTTCCAATCCAGTATGGAAGTAATTTTCATTCCATTGTCAAATTTCACTGAAATTAGGTAAACATCTTTGTGTGTGTGTGTGTGTGTGTGTGTGTTTTACCTGCGCACGGCGGCCTCGCGGCGGGACTCTGCCTCCGTGGGCTCCCACACCGCCTCGTAGCTAGCGATCAGCTCGCGCACCACGTACACCTCTTTGGAAGACCACGCCGTCTGCAGAGCGTTGCTCGTCTGCAAGTTTATATAAAGTTACAAAACTGTCCCTACACCCCGTATAGCAACATATAAAACAGGACGAGGTAACCTTTTTAAAACATTGTGAGCCATATTTGCCGATATTAATGAAGTCGCGGCCCGTAATCATAAGAAAGATGCAGTGTCGGCGGTTGGCGCCTAGGAATATTCAACAGAGTACCCTCGAATCCCACAATAAATTAAATGTACTCTAGCCATTGCGTTCTGATGTAGTCGTACTTAGTAGTCCATTGGATTGCTCCTTGTTAAGAAATGGTGGCAATCCCGTACAAAGCGAGTCTGATATGTCCCATGGGGAACGTATCGCGAGCTCTTTGTTACAAATAGGCTAAGATCAACACTCTCTTGTACCTTAGCATGTTGTCCGCACTGTTATCCTATGACGCCACTATAACTCTCTTGTACCTTAGCATTTTGTCCGCACTGTTATCCTATGACGACACTATAACTCTCTTGTACCTTAGCATTTTGTCCGTACTGTTATCCTATGACGCCACTATAACTCTCTTGTACCTTAGCATTTTGTCCGTACTGTCACCCTATGACGCCACTATAACTCTCTTGTACCCTTAGCATTTTGTCCGTACTGTCATCCTATGACGCCACTATAACTCTCTTGTACCCTAGCATTTTGTCCGTAGCCGTACTGTCATCCTATGACGCCACTATAACTCTCTTGTACCCTTAGCATTTTGTCCGTACTGTTATCCTATGACGCCACTATAACTCTCTTGTACCTTAACATTTTGTCCGTACTGTCATCCTATGACGCCACTGTAACTCTCTTGTACCTTTAGCATTTTGTCCGTACTGTTATCCTATGACGCCACTATCGCAATTATAGGACGACAAAAAGGCTTTGCTGGTTTGGCACGGAATTTCAAAATCTTTTCGCAGGCCGGAACCCTTGCTGGGCCAGGTATGTGGTATAAAGTGTCTAGCTTGCTTACCAACGCAGCAGGCATGATGGTGGGTGCCCAGACGGAGGCGAGGTTCTCGGCGCCCATCTTGTTGGCATGCGCCATGGTGGACAGGAAGTGCAAATGCGCGAACAGCTTGCGCGCCGTGTTGCGCGCCACCAGCGGCAGTGACGTCATGATGCGCCGGAACTCGCCCGCGCGCGCGCTCTCCTCTTCTATTACTGATGGACGAATAAACACACATTGTTTTCCCACTCATATATTCAAGATTAAATTAGGCGCTAACATTATACTATATGGTCATTTTGAATCAAGGGCAAACATTTTTAGAGACAGTTCCTATCATAAAACTGAACAACTTTTCTTAAAATGTAGGTATCGTTCAGGGACACGCGGGGCTTCTCGCGAGGCGTTGAGCGCATTTTCCGTTTACGGAGAAGCGACAATCATAATGGCAATGTATAGAGGCGTTTATAGAGACGTTGTGCGGGGTGTAAGGATTAACGGTATCCGGCGCGATATCGCGGAAAGGTTTGAGCGGCTCGTAGGCCACGGGTCTGGCGTTTTAATTTAAATCCAGGTCTGGAAAAATATCCTACTTACACAGCGCGGCCAGCAGCTCCTGGTGCAGGTGCTGGGGCAGCAGCGGCTCGGGCAGGTCGCGGAAGAAGCGCTTGAGCACGCCGGCCACGTCGTGCTCGCTGTGCTGTCCAGGTGCCAGCTGCACGGACCACGCGTCGCGCCGGAACCGGCCCAGCAGCTCGGTCAGCACGCTGCTGCTGCCCGCGCGACGGTAGATGCCTTCCGAGAGACTGCCTGGAACACACACAAGGTACAAGTGAACTCTGATTCCTTGATCACCTACCTATATACTAAATTCAATAGGTAATCAATCTACTTCTGGACTTGGATTTGCTTTGGTTGTTCCATATTCGCCACTGTTGGATTAATACTCATGGAAATTATTGCAGCACATATCCTGGAAGTAGCCTTTAGTCGATTTATATATGTCGCAATAAGTCCTAGCGATATGGCTTAGTCTGAGGCATGAAAATAAGCACGAATGACCTTTAGAAACAAAGTCGAAGTATTTTTGGTACGATCTCATATAAGCAGTGGTAAATCAACTCCACGGGCCTGACTGGCAACCAATCGGACGTGGAAACACGTGCGCTTTAAAGGCTTCTGGGTTTGCTCGCTAGCTCCATCGTCGAGTCAGTCTCCACTGTGGCCACCTGGTCTCTCTCGATACTGGTCTAGCAATGGTTTGTAGCTGACCGTGTGCGTATATGAAGCTGAGGCATTTGTCCACGACGGCGGGCACGTCGTCGCGCGTCAGCTGCTGGTGGTGGATGTGTGCTCCGTTGTTGTGCGCCGCCAGCTTCACCATGTAGCGCCAACCCTGCAACACAGGCACACCTGATCACCGAGCTATCATATTTTATTGGCTTTGGAGTTTGGTTCGGTCTATGAAATCAGGCTTTGCGCTGCGCACTCCGTAGTTTAGGTACGTTCGGCCGGGCAGAACAAATCTCGGCGGGTTGTCGCTCGCCCGTAAAATTTTAGTTGGAAGCACACTTTGGTTTGGAATTGTGATTACTTGAAAGTAAACCAACCATGTTATAAGTCTTATAATTTTCTGGTTTCAGCACTTTGTTGCCGTCCACGCCCGTCGCCAGCCGGCTGTCCTCGTCACAATACTGGCTGCTAGGAAACACTGGCTAGAGTTACCTTGAGTTCCCGCTCGTGAGGGAAGCGCAGGTAGAGCGTGGCGTGGGGGCAGTCCAGCAGCAGGTTGCTACCGTCTACGCCCGTCGCCAGCCGGCTGTCCTCGTCCGACTCCTGGGTCACTGAAAATAGCATATACATAAGTAAACATTTTTGGTTACATTTCACGGTGTCGGCTATCTAATCTAGGGAATGCGACTCGCTCCCTCCCATTTAAGTAGAACTTCTGTTCGGGCAGGTGCCGCAGCTAGTGCAGCGGAAATCTTAAAAAATGGAAAATACTCGAGTCTGGGGGATTTATATGTATTTGTACCTTTCGCTGGTGAGACAATGGGCCCTTGGGGCCCAGCTGCAAAATCTTTTCTTAAAGACATTTCGGGGCGTCTCATCGAGGCATCGGGTGATCCGAGAGCCGAGAGCTGGCAGCTATTTCGCACCAAGAATTAGTTTGGCGATTCAGAGGGGAAATGCTGCCAGTATTTTGGGTACTTTGCCTCGATGTTGCGCTCTTGAAGAAATATTTTATTTGTAGTAATTATTGATTGTTACTGTTTGCGTATACGGGGTGTAAGGGACAGCGTCCCGCAAACTTATAGGGGTTGCTCAGTCAACGATACTGAACAACTACCATCAGGAATTTTTTTCAGGAAATGAAAATAAAAATTTGCTTTTTCATACAAAATGACCACATGATCAGAAATCCCTTACACCCGATATAAATATTGTGAATAATTATATAAAAAAAAATATCTAGGGGATTGAATAAGAATATTGGATTTTACACAAAGTGACTGACATCTGACCTCTACAACTTAGAATGGAAACTAGACCCAATCCTAGTTTGCCAGGTTAGGGGCCAACCCATACCATGGGCCAACCATGGGCCATCCTAGCTGTCAAAGTTTTCAAGCCACCAAAGCTTAACATGCCTTCCGAAACAAGGAAACGCTTGAGTTTTTATACCACCATCGATCATCTATACAGCCTAGCCAAGGCTATGGTTGCTTAACATTAGTTATGGGAATTAATAAGCTAGCCACTTGACCACGAGCGCTATACAAATTGCGGAGTTGTCTGGGCAGTGCACGGCGCGGCGGGATGCGTGCATTGTGTTGCGCACGTGTGCAATGTCGAATCAAAACCGATCGTGGAATGCAAGGACAAATGTAGCATTGTATAATGGATGGGTGTACGGGACAACTTACCGCAAACTGATATCGGTTACTCAGTTATCGAAACATTACAACATTTACGAAGATATTCTTTCAAGAACAAAAGAAAATACTTTCCAATACAAAAAGAAAAAAAACCCTCGAACAGACAATTCGCCTTGTTCTAAAAACTATGTCTTTTAAAATAGCAGTGAACCGAAATCCATGAAATTAGTTTTTTTAAATTACGTAAAGATTCAGAAAAAAATATAAAATACCTAAATAAGTTTTTTTTTTTAACAATGCGAATTTGTATATGAAAGCTAAACAAAATATTTCTCGAAGGAATTTCTTGGTGAAAGTTGGTGTGTTTTGTTAGCTGAGTACATTATAATAAATAGAATGATATAAGTTTGCGGAAAGTTGTCCGATACAACCTGTATTGTCTCACAGTGTCATCATTTCATGTATGAATACCTATACTACCTCTTACTAACTATACAACGTGTAACAGAAAGGGTATATGCATAGAGAAAGGTGTGAATCTACCCATGAAACTTAACAACTTTCCCTAAGGAACATAGGTTAAAAAACGAAAAAAAAAGTTTGACCTTCCATACAAAATGCATCAGCTGAAAGCGCATTTAGTATAGGAAGTAATTTTTTTTTTTCCGATTTCGACCTATGTTAAAATTGTTTAGTTTCATGGGTAGATTCACACATTTCACGATGCATATACCCTTTCTGTTACATGTTGTATAGGTAAAATCTATCTCTATTTGATGGTTCCGAAAACGACGGTAAAATGGTGTTCACAAAATTTGTCTTAAATATATGATTCATTGTATTTCAAAACAAATACTTTGACCGTTTTTGTATAGGTAAACTAAGTTCAAAATAATAAATAGGTTAGTCATAGTTAACCAGCATACAAAGATGAGTAAAACTACTGACTGGTAGTTCTAAGAAACACTAATCGTGACTCACGGCCTCTGCGCTTCATTCCACCAGATATTGTGTTGTTGATCCTAGTTAGAAGCCCATACGTTGCAGTGAACAGATTAAATCAGCTGTTTAATGATGGCAATTTATATACAAAATCACACGTCTAGCACTTTTTCAGACTTTCAGAATTTAATCTCAAGAACAAGTTCAGGTCCAAAACGGTGTAATGGTTATGGCCGCTGCCTGCTTTGATGGAGGTCGTAGTCCGAATCCAACCACGTACTAATGTGTTTTTTTACTTTACGTATTTCATATGCACGTTTAAGCCTATGTTTAAGCGGCGTATTTACGTTGAAGGAAAAACCTCGCACACCCTCAAAAAAAAATCAACGGTTGTGTGTTCACACACACTTCAGTCCACCAATCCGTACTGGGTAGGCTCGTACCCCTCAGTGGAGAAGTTTATGAGCTGATGATGGATGAGCGATAACGCTACTACACGATACAAAACGTGTGGTCTCCGTTTACACATCTACTTATACCCATTGCTGGCAATTACTTCGGCCAATTTACGATATATTAACTGTTTCCTTTCTTTATTGTTTTACCCTACAACGTAACAGAGGGACGTTTTAATTGTATGAAATAAATAACTCGACAATCTACACTAATATTATAAAGAGGAAAGATTTGTATTTTTGGATTTTTGTGTGTATGTGTGTGTGTGTATGTTTGTAACGATTAAACTCAATAACTACTGAACTGATTTCAAAAATCTACGTTCACCCTGAGTAACATAGACTACCTTTCATCGGGATAAAAAACGCCTGATTTCTGCGGGAAAACTTATTAAGGCACGTGTGACACTGCGGTCGGTAAAGATAGATCGCAATAACGACTATCGGAAAATGTCTCATTACCGAGGGTTTTTTTTTTTTCTAGCAGTCGCGCTTAAACGGTTGATTGCATCTCAACTCAATATCGTGGGCATAGACATATCTAGTGCATAGACAGAGATAGGGTACTTATACCACGGGAAAATATATCATTCCCACGGAAAATAAACATATTTTTTCCGGGAAATTTCATTTAATTTCAAGAATATACAACATGTAACAGAAAGGGTATATGTGTCGTAGGAAGATTCGATAATTCGACTCTTCGCGAAAATCCTAGGGATTTTGCGAAAACACGGATAATTAGACAACGATGAAAATATTGTCAAATCTTACTGGAAAAGGACAGTTTTTTTGCGAAAATACTCGTCGTTCAAGTAAAATTTGAACAAAATATAACTAGGTTTAAACTTTGTACCTACTAATAAGCAGAAATACGTTAAAAATACCGTGTCGTACGGTGCAGCGCAGCGTGTGATGGCCACCTAGTAGGTGAAGTGATGACCTTGTGAATGTTGCGAGCAGCTGTTGGATGCTGTCAGCCCAAACCCGTGCTCTATGGAGAACCTTGGTGGAGGCTATCATGTCTAGCAGTGGATGTCTCGCGGCTGATGGTGATGATTTGCGGGCAGCAGTATAGGATGCAGTCGGCCCCGTGCTCTGTGGAGAAATTTGGGGGAGTTTTTTGTCCAGCACAGCTGAGGATGATGATGCACTCACCCACGCATCTGGTCTTCCTGAGGTCGACGAGGCTGAGCGCTCCGTCGGCGCCGCTGCTGTACACCAGCACGCGTCTGATCAGCATCACCCACGCCCCGAGCCACTCTCCCGTCACACCCTCCTGCAACACACAGTCACGCCGTGATCCCTTAGGTACGGTGCAGGCAAAGGCTAGTAAAAGAAGTCTCGTATGTAGCTATGACAAATTATCTAGAGAGCACCTTTGAAATGTGTAATGTGCCTCGCTATAGTTAGTGCCTGGTTGTCACTGTTTTTTACAGCATGACCGGAAGGAGAAGCCGCTGGCACATTCTATGTTTTTCTATCGCTCCCAATACAGTATGGAAGCTTCGTTAACACGGGCCAATCGGTAAGAACATCTTTCTGTAGATATAAACACTGTAAAGTGTGATGTACGATCATTAATGTACGAAAAAAACACAATAATACCACAACATGCAGCAATAAATTAAATATTAAAAAACAGTAGTTAAATTAATATGTCTCGCTTAAGCTGTTTATAATTTCATTTTTCACTGTTTTATTTTCCAAAAAAAATACAATCAGAACGCAAAAAATACATCAAATTGTAAAAGCAGTCTGAAACGTGACATAGGTACTATTACTATTCGCATAAGCAATTACTGAAAATAAAAACCTTCGCAGAGCGCATTAAAAGCAGGAAGTCATACGGATTGCATGATTCCATACAATAAATCTTTAATTACCACAGTATCGGGTACAGTATAGCAATCGCACGACATTTTTAATTGTTTCAGTAGGACGTTCGCTAATGCTTCAAAACATAAATAAAGACGTTATTTGTCTGAAGGGATAGCAATCTCTTATCGACAGAAAGCCCACTCTACTGCACAGAGTCCTCTTCAATGAGGGGAAGGTATTTCCCAAGGCAATACAAGATTTTACATTGTCTTATTAGTGCAAGAAGATCAGAGAGCGATATACGCACATTACACCAAATGGATTCATTCATTGGGACTTTAACGAAACCCCTCTATATATTCCTCCATTTCCATACGAAAGAATTGAACTAAACATTCATGGAAATAAAATACAAAACAAAATACTTGGAGTATGATAAGTGTGAAGAAAACACTCGCCCAGCTGACGGCGGCGCGGCGGTAAGATAAAAGTATTTGATTGGTGGTCCAGTCCTCAAAAGCGTTCTCCTTCTATCTCTTAACGGTGTTTGTAGAGACATAATGGCAACATGACTTGGTTTAAGAACTATCTAACTATATAAGTACTTTACATTAGTTCACAGAGCCGCTGTAACACTACACACTATATAACATACACAAATTATATTTAAAAACCAATCAAGTTCAATAGCAGTACAGAGTGCACTTCTGTATTGATCAAACTTTTGGACATTAAAAACAAGTCCCGTACAGATGGTTGATATCTGATAATAACAACGAGATCAGCCGCCTATTTACACCGGGAAATGGCTGGTAGCTGTAATAAATTATGTATTCAGCTATAGCGTTAAATTTTGTACATTCAAACTTCAAACAAAGACAATGAACTGATTGCAAAAAATACATACATTTATACATACATATAATCACGCCTTTATCCCTAATGGGGTAGGCAGAGCGTAAACAACCAAAAAATAGGTCGTTCCGCCACGTCTGACAAATTTTAAGGGTTATTCCAGATGGATCTGTATATTGCTATAGTGACAGGTTGTCAGCCCATCGCCTAAATAACAATACTGAAACCCTCAATTTCCTTAGCTGACTTTTACAGCATGCCCGAAAGGATATGCAGCTGGCACATTCTATGTTTTTCTCTCACTCCCAGTCCAGCATGGAAGGAAAAAATAATGTGCAAGAAAAAATAATTGCAAAAAATAATGTGTTTTTAGTTTATCTGTCCTGGCAAACTTAAAATAAATAATCTTAGGTAACGATTCTTCATCGATTCTTCAATTAATAAACAAGGCATCAATTACTTATGATTCAATATTCTAATTCAACTCTACATCATGCAAACAGCTACGAACAGAATGTGTGTTGTTATGAATTCAATAGTATATCTGAGTAACTGACTTGTACAGGTTATATCTAGGCAACAAAACTAACAAGCCAGCTGCTTGTAGTCAATGTTATGCAATCAGCTGAATACCGCAAAGTCAAAACCAAGTTATGGTTCACAAGTCACGAAATAAAGTTTAAGAGTATTGGGGAGTTTCTTACTTTTGTCCTTGTGATTGTGTGTCAATGTGATTTTTGTCCGCCTGCAAGCGGGCTGTTATATCCCATGAACCGTAATAAGTAGGTGGATAGTAGAAATTTGTGTAAAATAAAAATAAATGAACTGTACTAGGTAGACCGTTGAAAATTCCACAAACTACTTTAGCCTAAAAAAAGTTTTTTACCCCTCATTAAACCAGCTCCCCTATTAAAACTTGTTTTTTTTTTTTTGTCTTAAGTGTAATGAACGTTTACAAAAATATCCTTTTCACTTCTCATGCTCGTAAAAGTACTACTTCGTGCAGGGTGTAGGCTGCATAAAGTTGAACTTTATGCACAAGGGCAAAAAAGTAGCTTTTGAAATGTGTCTATACTAAGGCAGAAAAAAATTATGGCTTAAGGCTTATTTAAGGCTTATGCAGCTAAACGCAATAAAAAGTGCACGGATAAAACTTGTTAATTTATAATATTTCCTTGAATTTGTTTGCATTCTTTGTTCTTTTTAAAGCATCAGATAAAAGAATTAATTTAGGTGATTATTTAGATTTTAAGAAAATTAATATAAGACAAGCCTGTATCGATCTTGAGCTGCAAGCCTAATATTTCATGTCGAAATATTTAAAAAGTTAAGTGGCGGGAATGATGCTCTTGTTTTTTCATCCGTATTTGTTTATTTACTTATTTGTTGTTTTCTCGCAATCTAAGTGCAGATACATATTCTAACTCGTGCACAAATTATTTTCTCCTCGACTTATTCACATGCCCTCGCCCTGCGGGCTCGGGCAGGTAAAAATCTCGGAGAAAAATGACTTGGTTTATGCACTTGTTTTCATATCTACTATACTCTTTTTTTAGGGTTCCGTACCCAAAGGGAAAAAACGGGACCCTATTACTGAGACTTCGCTGTCCTAAACCTACTAGCGACATCTAATGTTAAGTCAGCAAAACCAATCATCACTGTCAGATCAGTGCGTTTTAAAAACCTACTAGCGACATCTGCCCCTGTAGCATGCGGTCGCGCGATAACGAATATATCGCATCTATCTGTCAAACTCCCATATATTTGACAGATAGATGCGATAAAATGTGTGATAAAACGGCTATCACGGTCTTATCGCGGCTGCATGCTACGGGGGCTGGAACAAAGAACATGAAATAATAATTTCAAGTGCGAGTCGGACAACAGATATGATTTGCCATTTTTATAAATGATAGTACGGAACCCTTCGTGCGCGAGTCCGCCTCGCACTTAGTCGGATTTTTTAATGATACGACTGAAACTGTTCGTTCGGCCTCTTTGAGTTCGAAAAAAGGTTACGGTTAGGTTTATAGTGATCATGATCACATTATTTCTGTAAAGCTGTATTTAGCATGGTGTTGCTGGTCATGGTCAGGCCAGCCGTGAAGTGTGGGGGCCGACGGGCGACGACGGTGACGGTACTGCGAGCGAGCTAGTGAAGGCCCGTCGAAGGTCAACAGCGTCACCGCAGCGGCGACTGCATTCACGGAAGGGACACCGACTTGATACCTCTTTGCAATATTATGCATACATAAAAACACACCTTTATCTCTAACTGAGTATGCAGAGCGCAAAACGCAAAGGTAAATCGAGAGCATTATATTAGTTTACTTTAATCCGTACACAAAGAAGGTGCGCCTAGTATACGGGGTGTAAGGGACAGCGTCCCGCAAACTTATAGGGGTTGCTCAGTCAACGATATTGAACAACTACCACCAGGACTTTTTTTTCAGGAAATGAAAATAAAAATTTGCTTTTTCATACAAAATGACCATATTGATCAGACAATTTAAAAGGAAAAGCAAAATTTTTTTTTTCATTTCCTGAAAAAAAAACCTGGTGATATGTGTTCAGTATCGTTGACTGAGCAACCCCTATCAGTTTGCGGGACGCTGTCCCTTACACCCGGTATAATATAATTTACCTTAAGAATTTACAAAGTGCGCAAGGATTATTCCATGCCATAGCTGGGTCTATGTATATGCGCTTGCTCTTACGATTGCAGCAATCAATCGCGATAGCTGCGCGCTGCGCTGGCGCAAGATAAAACAAAACGACGATACCGCACGTGCGACACACGCTCCTATGCTTTATTATAAAATTATAAATATAACGTAGGTCTGCTGTAAGAGATTTATTTTTTCTTTTCTTAACAAACTTTAAAAATATGCAGTATATTATAAAATTTATAGGTAATTAATTACAAAGAGACAAAAAAAAATGTGACAAAGGAGTATGGTCTTCAACAGTTTCTTTCGCAATAGTGCAACTTTAAACACACAAAGTTAACACGTCAGCAATGATGTCGCTACACTTTGTGGAATGATACTCAGGTTTCAATTTCAATTTCAATTCTTGCTATCCAACGAGGGAGCGCCGCCAGTGTGATGGGTAGGTACTACGATGGGTACGATTCGGGGCGGTCTGTTTGACTGAGTAGGTTATAGTTTTTAATTTTTAGTTTTAGTTTAAAATTTGACATTGTAATTTATTGTGATATTTTGTACTTGACATTCCTACATTAATAAAATTTTCAATTTATTTATTCATAATGATACAGGCTAAATCACTTGATTATGCGACAAAACAGAAGTCCACTGTCTTCGACATATCATATCCATAACCCTTTTCTGAGACACACATCATCACACATGAGACAGGTTTCCTGACGTACCATTCATTGCCTTGTTATTTTTTAAATGTATGTACGGCCTTTTGATTTGATACGTTTATCTAGAGTCAATTAATCAGCTCCCAGGCTGGTTTATTCTCGTCAGAATTGGTTTTTGGATTCATTCACCTTTCGATCGCCGGCTTTATCACCACATCACGAAGCAGTTAAGGCGGGTCGAGAACCGGTCGGGCAAAAAATTCGATTGTACTGCAGCTCGTCGTGTTCAAGTCCCAAATTAAAAAGGAAACACTTTGCAAATGCTTTAAAGGAATGTTTCTCAACTTGAAAGTCTTTACGTATTATGAGTACGTTCACGTGCTGCCACGAAGGAAAAACATGGTACATCACATACTTTTTTTTTAATTAAAAATGGGATTGCTCTTGACTCTAGACACAGACACAAGGTCAGGGGTTACAGTCAACGATGGAGCGAGCTCACGTGAGAGGTGGTCGCAAGCTAGGCTGATTTATTCACAGGGAAGCCTGTGTTCCCGTTTTCCGGGGCGGACAAATTAGAGGAACATGTTAGGTTTGTAACAGTGTAGTATAGAAATATGTATTCGTAACCAAGCGCCTTAACAACGGGACCAATTTTAATGAGTCATGTTTTCATAAAATATGTGGTAATTAGACTTTGGAACTCAGCATTGGCATGTAAATAGTAGCCTCCTTTCCGTGTGGCACGACTGTGGACAAAGCAATATACCTACCTACCGCAGTGCAATATTGCAAATACTCGCGCCAGTTACTAGCGCGGTATGAACACGGCGACGACGTGCGAAACGAGGCTGTCAAACTGTGTCAGCGAGTCTTTGTTTTATTAGGGCTCCGTAGCCGCTTTTATTATCATTCTTCTTATTCAAGCGGGGCCCTAATACTATGACTTCGCTGTCCGTCCGTCTATCACCAGGCTGTACCTATCTCATGAACCGTGATGACTAGGCAGTTGAAATTTCCACAGATGTATTTTCTATTCGCTATAACAACAAATAATAAAAACAGATTAAAATAAACATTTCAGGGGGTGTCCCATACAAAAAAACGTGGTTATTCTGTCGCTTTCCGTACTTTTTTTTACAGAGGCTGAATCTTATGAACCTTAATACGTCGAGATTTAAGATTTTCACAGTTTGATCAATTTTTTTTATTAT
Source organism: Scrobipalpa atriplicella (assembly GCA_029255725.1). Classification (NCBI taxonomy): domain Eukaryota; kingdom Metazoa; phylum Arthropoda; class Insecta; order Lepidoptera; family Gelechiidae; genus Scrobipalpa; species Scrobipalpa atriplicella. The sequence continues at coordinate 34,867 of JARACY010000811.1, read as the reverse complement.
TATTATTTTGTCTTTAACAACAATTGCAAGATTAATAGTTTCTCATATCATCTCATTATCGTAATGGGATGGGCCTATATAAATTATAGATTGGTACGGAACCCTTCGTGCGCGAGACCAACTCGCACGTAGCCGGTTTATTTTTATTTTATCCCGTTGTGTCTACCGCACGCAGCTGATAGGCCGATGACTCAGTCGACTCTCGCCACGTAACGTAATGTATCTACGGATCATCGAAGGGTATCATCCCATATCATAACATACGCTGGAAGTTCACTGTAGCAAACCCATTGTCATTTTACATTTTGTCCTCAATGATATTTTTCATTTTTTTTAAATATAAGTTTCAACTTGTTATCTGGACCCGCCGTTGTGTTAAAAGCACCATGTATTTTGCCCGACTGCGCAACGCTAAGGAGGGTAATATATTTATCAGCCTATGTTGTATGTATGTATGTATATTTGTTCCTTTGTGGCGCTCTAGATTAGAAACCAAACGCGTGGGCCGATTTTAATGATTCATACACCAATCGATTCGAGTGTCATATGATTTTGATCAAAATTAAATATGGCGACAAACAGACGCCATTTCATGAAAAATAAAAAAATAAAAGTTGGCAAACTATATTGAGTGGGATCATTGAATAGGTAGGTATGAAAATAAGTTTAAGGTTTTTAACACCGTTTTTCGTTAGGATTTTTTTAACGATTTAAAGTTTTAATTAATCATTCTCGAGTTCAGTATGAATCTTTATCCATATATCAAAAATCTCCTTCCTATCAAAAATGGCTGCCCTTTTTTGTATGATTTTTTTATTGAGGATCTTCTAATTTTGTAGTTAGACTAATGATAAAAAAATAATGTACACGGGTGACAGCGTTTTTGATAATTTCAGTGTGACAGCGTTTTTTATAAGAGGGATTAATCTTTTTTAAGTCGGTTTTTTTTTTTGAAATTTTAATTTTGGATTTAGGCTAATAATTAAAAAATAATGGACACGTATTTTAGCGTTTTAGACTAATCCACCCGCAAAGGAGATAGAAATTTGTTGTATAGGAAAATGTATGAAAATTGGAGTCTGTACCTTTCTCTTGAAGGAGAAGGGTATCTTAGACTCCACGTGTCTCAATATTAGACTCTCCCTTATATAATTTATCAATAATTTACGTGACATTGGCAGAAGTAATTGAATGTATGAAAATTATAAAAGTTGATCCGATCGGGATGAAATTTTGCATGTGAGTTGCTATGTATCTATCTAGTACCTGGAAAAAATTGGTGTCTTTGTCAAGCACGTCACCAAAAAAAAAAAATGTTCGGTCAATCGGCCGGACTACTGTACTATGTACAAGCGGTGTATGCAAGCCAGTAAACCAATTATTATAATCTGCGTGGCTTATTGTTAGTTATTTATTAGTATTACTTATCAGACGAAAAAGAAAATAAACTAATAGTTAATACCTACAGTATTTGTTATCGGGGCTCATTTATTATCTGTTTGTATGGCAAATGAGGGCAACTTATTTATATCTAGATGTTTTTATTATCATTTAGGTATGTTATGAATAGATGTTTCCTTTGTTTGACTGTAATTTACGTAAATTTTTCCATACGGAAAAAATAATGTTGTCGATTTTGTGCTATTTCTAGTTGGGGGTAATAGCTATGGTAAGATAGACTACTTAATTTTACTAAAATACGTCATTCCCACAGGAGAACTTATTTAGCAGGGAGTGACAGCGCTGGCAGAAAGCTATTTTTTTTTAAATATGGAGATAACGATTAACGAAGGACAATAGACAGTAGACACTCTATTGTGTTAATGTCATTTCACATGCATGGTTTATCAATTAATGCGGTCATTAATTAACTGCCTCCGTGGTCTAGTGGTCTGAGCCATGTGCTCCCGATCCGGAGGTCTTGGGTTCGATTCCCAGGGGGGGAACACAAAGTTGATATTTACACTTTGTGAGATTTTCGCCAGTTTGGTTAGTACATTGCAGGTTGAATCACCTAAAAGAAAAAGGCTTTCGTGCTTCGGAGAGCACGTTAAGTCGTCGGTCCCGGTCGCTGTCTTTAATAGTGGTTGTTACACAAAAACCATGTCAGAGGCCTATTAGATGCTATTAGGCGGTTTAAAAACTATGACATCAGGGTTCATCGGGTTGATTGACTCGAAACTCAGTCGACAAGAAGAAGATTAATTATCTACAATTCACAAAAACAACGCTACTGTAAAATAACAACAAAACATAAATGGTGTAAGGTAAAAAAGTACGTCTTATACCTTAGCAAAGAATGTAGAGAATCTATTTTTAAACGATGTTTTGGTTTAATCACTCCACGGCAGGCAATTTACCTCGCCTTCCTTACACTTGAACTTGACGATTCATTTCATCACGGCCGAGGCACGAATAAGCCAAGTTAACTAACTTTTAGCAAGGACCCTACGTCATGGTAGCCATTCCTCATCATCACATCAACATTGTTACCATGCTCAGAGTTCACGATAGAGCTAACTATAGAGTTTGTGTATTACAGATGAGACTGAAGTAGGAACTTGTTTACTACATTTCATTCAGAGACACTTACAAATAGATTTTCTCTAGCGTACATTTCCAATAGTGTAAAATAGTAGTATGTTGTACTAAGTACGAGATTTTTTACACATAAACGAACTACACTAGTTTGCCTGTCACTACACTAATATCAAGCCTAAATCAAACTATGTATGTTTATTTGTTTTGTTACGTATAAACTCAAAATATACTGCGCCGTTTTTCATATTCTCTCATCTAAAGCTACATTAACCGAATAGCATCACACCCTTTAGCAAATTTTCCATCGCGAGAAAACGATTTATATCCTCGGGAAAAAGAACTTGTTAGGCCACGGGAGATGCCGCGATCCGAAAATCTAGTAAGTAATATAATAGAAGCGATGATGACCTGATGACGCTATCAGAGCCAGTGCAATAAATGTAGAGAGGCGTCGGTTAGAGGCGAGTACCCCGCTTAAGGGACCACTACGGGACTCTTAAGGGACCACTACGGGACGCTCACGGGACCATTAACTCGCCGAGGGGCCCTCCAATTGCAGGTTCCGTTATGCGACAGTAATGCACTGCATCGGGACTAGATACGCTGTAACGACTACAATTGGATGTGAACACACATCCCTCTTTAAAGATTTAGATGTCACTCGATTATTTACTCTTGTCAACGAGAACCTAAGGAGTCGAATTCATTTATTAGGAGCATTAGAGATTTATACGTTAGGTCGAAATAGGAAATACCGGTCAAGTACGAGTTGGACTCGATCACCGAGGCTTCCGTACCAACTTTGGGGTATTTAAAGCGAATATAGAACCCTCCCTCGAGCACCCAGACTTTTTTCAACCTAAAATATCAACTGGACTAAAGGACAAACTTAAGTTTGCTGTTGTCTCCATACTAGATATAGGGAGACGACTACAAAAATAAGTTTGTAACCAGTTTTTTCGGTGATATTTGAACAAATTTACAATTTATAGATTTTTTCCATTGATTAAGCTATTAGACACTGCTTACTTCTAAATTTCATGATTATAGGTCCACGGGAAGTGCCTTGTAGGTTTTTGAATCTTGAGGAAGGCAAAACCTGTAGGGTACTTCCCGGTGACCTAGGATCTTGAAATTTGGCAAGAAGCAACGTCTCCTAGCGCAATCAAAGGAAAAAATCCAAATAGTACATTTCTTTAAGTTAGATCACCAAAAAAATATACTTTTAGTATTCGTTCCCCTTGCAAATATTCAAACAAACGTTCGTATTTTTTTATTGCGAGGACTTAAAGTATGATTCTTTTACAGCTTCAAGGGACCCTAGACTTGAATATTCAGTATAAATTTCAACTTGATACATTCACGAATTCCTGAGAAAAAGGGGCTTGACAGACGGACGGACAAACAGACAGAGACGGACAACCGAGTGATCCTATAAGGGTTCCTTTTTTCCTTTTGAGGTACGGAACCCGAAAAACAATTAACCTACCATACAAAATGCATCAGCTGAGAGCACATTTAGTGGGGAAAGTAATGGATTTTTGGGAATTTCGGCCTATGTTCCTTAGGGAAAATTGTTCAATTTCATGGGCAAATTTACACCCCCATTCTGTTACACGTTTTATAGAAAACCATTAAAATTTTAACCATGCAAAGCTGAGTTCTAATCAGCGGAAAAAACGAAGTTGCAGTCAGAGATAATAGTTATCTCATCGATTTTGAATGTATCTACGTAAAATGACAGGTTATTTCACTTTTTATCCGGGTCTATTCGCGATAAAAAGTGTCGTGGTCGCCAGGTCCAAATTCCTATGATTTACCACCAAAAATTATTGCGAGAAGACCCAGATAAAAAGTAAAATGAGTGTAAATAATCGCGAGCGCTTAAAAAATTATAATGATGAGTTATGAAATGTAGAGATAAATTTCAACTCAACAACACTTTTATGTATGTATGTATGTATGAAACTAACGTGAGCAAAATAAACATATTAAACGTATCAAATCATAGTCGATAAATTGAGCGAATGGACACTATGGCCCTTCATAATCATCATCTATCTATGGCTATGGCTTTTCAACATTTTTTGCGATGTTATGGTACAGTAACGTTGAAAATTTTAAGTAAGAAAACTAGTAAGTACGAGTAAAATATGGTAAAATGATTGAAAACAATCACGAGTGTTTAAAAATGACAGTCCGGTACTGACCTTGAGATAGCACCAGCCCATCCTGGTGAACTCGGCGGTGTACTTGGTGGGGAAGTGCGCGGCCAGGTGCTCGGCGATCTTCTGCGCCCATGTCCTGCGCTCGGAGGCGCTGCTGCAGCTGAACAGCACCTTGCGCGCCGCCCCGCCCCCGCCGCCGCCGCCCGCGCACAATGACAGCTCGAAGCAGTACGAGTTGTTGGAAGTGCTGCTCACCAGACAAAACATGCCATTCTTAACATCACTGAAGTACCTACATTTATAGTTATAGATTAATTTTAAAATATTATCTTCTGATGTACAGTTGTTTGTCCCTTCGCAGCCTACAGTATCACAGTACGACCACGCATACATATAATGAAAGTAGCGAAAAAGAATCTGCTACTTTCAGAATTTGCTGTAATGCGAATCTGCTATCCATACTAGTAATATTATAAATGCGAAAGTAGCTTGGTTGGTCGTTATATGAAAAGTCGTTATAAGTGGTTTCTACTGTATTATGTTACTCAATGACTAAACTATAGAAGCAATTAGGCTGAAGTGACTCAATCACATAACCAATTTGTTTGAAAATGTAAGTGGATGCATCTTGACCTCCAACCAATGACCTTACAAAATAAGTAGTTCAGAGCTGTGTTCCGAAGGTGCATGAAAGGGCCAGTGCCACAACAAGCATCTTCTGGGTGAGCATGGTGAGCTCGCTCCATTGTTGACCTGTCACTGTCATCCCTTCATGAGCAAACCCATTTCCCATTTCTATTTAATAAAATAATAATGCTTACCTCGAAGACAGTGGAAGGACAATTTGTAAAGAGTAAATGTTGTCAAGCGTGTAGGCTTCTTTCAAGATTGAATTAGTTGGATCTGAATAGCACATGAGTTTCTGGTCTGACAGTACACAGTACCGCGACTGTGAGTTTTTGAACAGGTCCTCAACCACCCCTGACACTATTCTTGTCAATGTCCCACTGAAGTAAGGCACTGGTAGAGTGTTGATTGGTGGTCTCTCAACTTTCTCTACTTTTGGTTGAGGTGTGTTTGGCTTTGTCTTGTGCAAATGGTCTTTAAGCATATTTGATAGCCTTTGTTTGACAGAATTAGTGGGTTTTATGGTCTCTTCTGACACTGGTACAGAATCGGAATCAGAGATGAACCAGTTACAGTTCTTGTCCTTGGTGTCTGCAGACACTTTTGGTTTATTTTCTGTATTCTCATTTTCTGGAAACAGGCTGTCAGACCTCTCTGGTGGTGTTGGCGGGTTGAAGTAATCACTCTCGGGGAACTCATCAAAACTATCTTCACATGTGTCTGTGGCTACTATTGTGCCATATGTGTCATCAATAAGGAATGACTGCAGTAACAACAGTTCATTACTTATTCCATCATATCTTTGTGTTGTGTTGCTTGAATTTAATGGATCAAATTCATAAATAGTGCTTTTACTGGGTCTTGTTGCAAACTCTTCTTTCTCTTGTTTTAAAGGTAATGTCCAGTTTTCATACAAAGAATTCTGCCTCATAATTTCAATCTTACTTTCTCTCTTTTTTCTCCTTTCGGGAACATCAGGTGTAGACTTGATGCTCACTACACTATTCGTCCGTGAGGTTCTTGGTGTGTCATATGTCATCTGATCACCACTTTCTGACACCAAACTGGAAGGATTCTGTTCAGATTCTCGACTGCCATATGAAAAGTTACTAACTGTATCATTTGAATCAGAATTACTAGAAAATACTGAGAGATCATCCAAATGAGATGCGTTTAAATTGAGAGAGGGTATGTCATGTATGTTTTGTACATTTTCTTCATCATTATGATATTTTTTCTGCTCTAACAATGGAGAGTGAAACTGAATGTTGTCAAAAAATCCCACATCTACCACAGGCATGGAGACACACCTCTCACCGTCTTTCTCATCAGGGCTGTCTGGTTTCTTGGTTCTCCGAAGTCTGAGACCCGCAGTTCTTGTACCCTCTATCACAGATTTTGTGACGGAATCTCTGACGGCTCTGGAAGTTGTAATAGTCTTCTCTAAAGTTCCTTTAGCGAATCTGGACCCGTCGATGAAAGATTTTTCGATCTTTTCGTTAGCAGTTTTAGCGGAGTTGGTGATGGTGGCGGCGACGTCCTCGCTGATCTGCTTGGAGACGGTGCCGATGGAGCGCAGGATGTCGGTAGCGGACACGGCAGCGGCGGCTGGCACGCGGGTGCGAGGCAGCGGTATGGGGCGCTCTCCGCCCCCACCCGCGCCCGCGCCGCTCCGGGGCATCGGCACCGGCGGAGAATCCATCCAGCAACGATCCTGAATCCACTATCACGATACCACTATTTACCAAACAACGATAACATTATGGGACCACTAAATCACTAAGTACTCTGCACACAGTACCTATGAGTCACTTGCGAATTGAATACAACTGTTTATTGTGTTGTATTGACCTAATTTATGCCGAAGTGTTTAAACAGTCTTCATGTGTAAAAGTATTACAACAAGGAACTAACAAGGATTTGTAATGAATACATTCAAACATAAAAAAATCATATAATTTATAAGTAAATAAAAATATAAATAAAGCAACAGATTGCCTAACCACTGTCCGCGAGTAGTCCTCTTTGATGACAGAATGACATGAACATGACATGCATGGCATGACATATGACGTAAGTGACGTGTGGAGGACCAATGTTACCAGCGCTAATAATATTCCTACCATAAGATGCAATCATTGCCACTTAACAATAAAAATACTACCAAAAAGTGAGCCTAATCTGTCTTGCTGTCTAGAAATGAAATGGCGTTAATTTTAAAAAACCTCTAAATGTAAACAGAAAAACTATAATGGAACTATTTTGATACTTTTATTTTATTTGTAAGGAAATATCAAAATAGTTTTTTTTGTATAAGAGTACCTACCAAAATAGTTTTATTGTAGTTTTTCTGTTTAAATGTGAAAGATTTTTAAAATTAGCGCCATTTCAACACAGCTAGAAGATTTGTGGTTTCTGTTTGTGTCATGATCACTATCAAATACAGCGACAGGACCACGACAGGACCCACGACTTCACGTGCCTTCCAAATTTAAGTTATTCAGCCTGCCTTGTTCAAACCAAACTGGGGAAAATCTCGCTAAGTAAAATTATATTGACAATTTCCTCCCCCTGCGAATCGGACCCAGGACCTCCGGATCGTGAACCCATGGCTCAGACCACTAGACCATGGAGGTAGTTGATAAAATTAACTTCAGGCTATCCCCGGAATCGGAATCTCTATGGACAGCCCAAGTCTTGACTCAAGTTTTCTAGTGTATTTCCTAATAACTGTAACTGCAGATAAAATTCTTATTCTAATCGAATCAGACAGTCAGACCACAACGGCGGCAGTTTTTTTTTTAAATATTGTTATGACGTGTTCATCTGTTGAACGGGACATATCGCTGCCTTCCCCGTGATACGTGTCGTGACTATACAGTTAAGGAGGAAACAATGGCTCACTTTTTTTCAACGGGCTATAATTTCAAGAATATTAATCACAGAATTAAATGAATTTTACAATATGACCCTTATATTCAATAGCTAGCTCTAGGCACTGACAAATCTACTTAAACAATGACTAAGACAGAATTACACCGCGTTTTATAAAAAATGGGAGTTGAGTCACTGTGTACGGGTACTAGTACACAGTTGCTCAAAATCAAAATGAGTCACTGTGGACCGGTTCAATATTTTCTGTATTTTTACAATATTTTAGTGTATATTTTACCGGAAATGTATGAAATGCGAGGCTCTCTAGGAAAAGTATGAAACGAACACTTTCTGACGTTAGTAAACTGAGGACCAAAGGTTATCGGTGAAGGTTCACCCAATTTACTGATTGTTCATCTTAAAATTACTTGTTCATCTAAATACTAATCGTTCAAACGGACTTGCTCTTCTATTTCTGGCGTCGTGATGATTCGTCGGGTCGATGTGGGTCGTCGGGTCGATGTGCGTCGTCGGGTGGGCGTGGGTTGTCGGGTCAACGTAGCTCATTAGCTTGACGTGTTTTGTTCAACTAAAATACTGGATTGTTCATCTAAATTTGTTGCTTTAGGTATCGGCTTTCGGTATCAGGTATCGGCTTTCGGGTCGGAACGACATGGGTCGTCGTGTCGACCCGAACCGAAAGCCGATATCAAAAGCAACTTTAGATGAACAATGTAGTATTTTAGGTGAACAAAAGAGAAAAAATTGATGGAAGTTCAGTTTTATAGGTGAATAATGCATTAAATATAAAACGTATTGATTTGCTATGCACTAAAATAGCTGGTCTCTATGACTTACTGCGTCATTTAAAAACTGCGTGACAGCATGGTGGCATATCCGGTTGTTATTTAGGATTTGTATAGATTTCCTAGGAAAAGTGTGAAATATAATTTATTTCACACATTTCCTATATAGATATCCTAGGAATTGTATACCTGTAGGACAGATTATACCTAGGCTTCTTTTGAAATTTTTAGAATCCCCGAATATTTTACGAGAAGAGCAAAATGGATTCCGCAAAGCGAAGAGTACATCTTTCTTTGGCAACCTTTAAATTAGTCAAACTTATTATGAACGGGTTACATGATGAAGTGCCAATTACGGTTTTGTTTATGGATATGAGCAAGGCTTTTGATTTCGTGCCGCATGATCGATTGCTTTTAAAGTTATACCTATACGGCATAAGAGGTCCGGCTCACGAATGGATGAAAAATTATTTAAGTAATAGAGAACAATGCGTTGAAGTAAAAGTTACTGTGAAAGAAGTAAAACTATAGAAGGGTTTAGATCTCCTTTGTTATGTAACAACTATGGCGTACCACAAGGTAGCATTCTCAGACTTCCCAAAAAGTTGAGTTTCCTAAAATGTTGATTTAATTTTTTGACTTTAGAATATTTGACCAGATTAATTTTACTTTTATTTGTTATTTTGTTTGTATACATTTTCAACACATGTACATGCCTGCAAAGGCAGTATTCAGTGAAACTATCTTATAGCCACTATATCTGCTTACCACTGTACCTGATTGCTTTACATGAATAAATGAATTGAATTGAATGACTATACAAATATGTAACAATTAAAATAAACAGCTATTATAATAATTGTCTGTTTTATAAAAACTACTGAGTTTTATTCAATAACAACTAGCTTTTCACAACGCGATTTCATCTGTTTTTCACCTGAGTTTCCTACAAGCAAGAATGGTTTCCTAGCTAGGGCAAAGAAAATATAATATTAGCTAACGGCTAGGGTAAGGGATTTAGATTACAGAATTTTATATAGTTTCTGAATGTTTATTTTCTATTGATGAAAAATGGTTTTATGGTTCAATTCAAACGTTTCGAGTTGAATTAATCGAATACATACAAACAAACAATTATTTTTAATTATACTTCTAGTTATGAGTAAGTAAATCCATAGTAGGTAGGTCATCATTTCATCATAAAGATAAACCAGATTTCGAAGCTATAGTAGTCATCGAGCATTAGAGAAGTGTGTCAAGTTCTCCATAATTAACATTCGAATATAGGCTAATGATAATGACTAAACACCACCACCGTTTATATTTAAGCAAATCACAGAAAAATCTATTGTTGTTCCTAAACATTGCAATAATGCGTGGATTTTCTTTATTATATTTATTGTTGCCGCCGATTTTAATATTATCGACAGCGGTAATCGCAGAAGATGTGTCGAAAGTGAGCGCCTTCAAACTATTTGAATCAATGGAACAGTTATTTGTTACAAGTAATTTATCAACGCTGTTGAAAACTCTTAAGAACGTGTTCAGCAGCTACTCCAGCGGAGATAGACCCACCTCTCCAGACACAATGCCTGAAGATGCCTATCTGAACATCAATGAGCTCACGACTAAGTACGGATACGACTTGGAGGAACACAAACTACAGACAGAAGATGGATACATTTTGACTCTACATAGGATACCGCCGGCTAAAAACTCTATCGTTAAAAATTTACATGTGCTTCTTATGCATGGATTGATGGATTCATCTGATACTTGGGTGCTGCAAGGGCCTGGCTCCGCCTTGGCTTACGTGCTCGCGGACAACGGGTATGACGTGTGGATGGGCAACGCGAGAGGCAACAAGTACTCCACCAACCACGTCAATCTAACCACCACGCAACCCCAGTTTTGGAAGTTTTCCTGGGAAGAGATAGGACTGTACGATCTACCCGCCATGATAGACTATATCCTCGACAACGTGCACAAGAAGAATTTGTATTATATTGGACATTCGCAGGGGACGACTAGTTTCTATGTGATGACGTCGCTCAGGCCCGAGTACAACTACAAGATTAAGATGATGTTCGCTCTATCCCCTGTGGCCTTCATGGGTAACGTAAAGAGCCCCATAGTGAGGATGTTTTCACCAGCTAACCAAGTGTTGGCATACTGGCTATCGAACTTCAACATCTACTCTCCCAGTGTGGATTTCTTTAATAAAATTCTTTCGGTCATCTGTTACGTGATACCCAGATGTGATAACCTGTTATACTTGATAGTCGGAGACAATCATAAGTTAGTGAAGGAGTCCCTGGTGCCGGTGGTGCTGTCTCACTTGCCGAGCGGATCGTCGACTCTGCAGCTGGTGCACTACGGGCAGCTAGTGGAGTCGGGCCGGTTCTGCCGGTATGACTTCGGCCCGCAGATTAACCGGTACGTGTACCACAACGCGACACCGCCGGAGTACGCGCTGGGTAACATCACCGTGCCCGTGGTGATGTTCTACAGTCAGAACGACTGGCTGTCGGATCCGTGGGACGTCAAGCTGCTCATGTCCAAGCTGCCGAATGTGATTGCCTCTAGTCTCGTCCCAGACTACAATCATTGGGACTATTTGTACGCAAGCAACGCCAAAGATCTTATTTATTCGCAAATAATGGAGCGAATTGACAAGTTTGAATATTTCATTTCGGTTATTAAAGATATTAAAAGATATTAAAATATATATATATATATATATATGGTTACTTATTATATTTCTGCTTATTATTATGTGCGATATAAGATTTATAATCATTTGTAATGAGTACCTATCTACCTATGTCGTAAGTTGATACCTACTTGATATTTTGCGTTTATAATTTATAATTCAGTTGTGTTCGGGCCCTTTGGACTGTGAAAGAAGGGGATGGCACATTTTTTCAATTCTATCTATATAATATCTATTATTTTCTACTATAATAATTATCTATTATTGCAATGAATAAATTGTCCTAGTAAATTAATTTAGTTTTATGGAGTTCAAGTAGTCAAAATACAAAATTACTACATTTTACTTTTTAGTGCAACTGCGGAGGCGATTTATTTATTTTTTTGTTAAATATAAATTTATTTCATGCTTTTTAGTGATTGTGGGCAACCGCGCGTAGCTGATTAAAATGGTTCCACATTTTGTACGCATTTATTTTATTTCAATATCAACAGAAGTGGTCATTGGTCTAGTCTAGTGGTTAGTGCTTTTTCATTCCGCCTTGGGCGTACCCAAGGGCTATGGATGGGTTATGTACCTGTACTGTAGTGTACAACAACATACATACATACATACATATAATCACGCCTTTATCTCTAATGGGGTAGGCAGAGCAAAAACTACCTAAACAAAGGTTGTTTCGCCACGTTTGACAAGTTTTGAGGGTTATTTTATTACAGATGATTGCGTATATTGCTATAGTGACAGGTTGTCTGCCCATCGCCTATATTACAATACACAGAAACCCTCGAATCCCTTAGCTGGTTTTTACAGCATGCCCGGGAGGAGATGCAGCTGGCACATTCTATGTTTTTTTACCACTCCCAGTCCAGCATGGAAGAAAGTGTACAACAACACGAGCATTTTCGTGATTCGGTGGGTACAATGAGCCGTTGGTTAGTATAGTAGACATTAATAAAATAATAAATAAAAAATAAAAACAAAAACAACTCCCTAAGTACCTACTTAGGTATACTCGTAGGTACTATCTTTTTTTGAAGTAATAAGTTAAGTAGGTAAGCTGATATGATAACATTTCTCAAGATTGAATAATGATAAGGGTTTTGGGTTTTGCGAAAACAAAGGATATTTTATGTGAGAAGAATTTCGTATTAAGTATATCCTATTCAGGAGAAAAATTAAAGAACATCTTTATTACAATGCATGTTTATTTATTTATGTTTCAGAAAAAAAACACAAAGAGCTTACAAAGTCCGAACAAATAGTTCTTTGGCGACTCTAATACAAAAATTCGCTATAAAATGAATATGTCGTTATATGAAAACAAAATTTTTATCAAATGTTTTAAATGTCGAATTTTTGTGCGTGGTATATCAAATATCAATACGAATATAAATATAAGGGACAGAAACTGAACGTGTGCGATTAAATGTGGTGAATAAACTTACGCTAGAATAAAGTGAGTGCATGCTTCGAGTGCGCCGTGGGGCACTGGGGGCACTGGGGGCACGGGGGCACCGAGTCAACCGTGTGCGTGACCGGTGGCCCACGGCGCGCTGCTCACCGACACCCGTCCCGTACTATAACAACTATATACAACCTCCAGGACTTAAACAGATGCAATACGATTTAAACGTTACAATATTATGAAGGATTACAATTAAGACATTGTTCATGACATGAGTTATTTTATTTTACCTACTTGTATACTTAATAAACTTCTTAACCTAAGTTGACTACAATTTCAATATTGGTAAGAAAAGTATATTTATATAACCAAACTAAAGTAAAGGAATATCTAATCTGATTATCAAGGCTCGGAAATTCGGGTGCAAAAAAAAAGTCGCTCTTGGAGCTAATGAATGTTGCTACAACCACCTTTTTAAAAAATTTCAGGGCCCCAGTTTATTTTTCTTTATAAAATTGTTTTAGTAATGCCAATGTGTTCTTTGCATCAAAATAAGTCGAAACTGTTTATATATTTTTTTGATATTTGTTTTAACTTGGAAGATAGAAATGTGTTTTCAATGTACTGGAATATATTAAAAATATAAAAGTATCGTTTGAATGTTAGATACTTTTATTGAATACCATTTAAAAATGATTTCTACGATGCTTTTATTATTTCTACACAAAAATGTGAATGGGGCAGGGGCCCTGGGAGCCCCCCAATCAAATTTTTGATATTTTTATTGAATACCGTTTAGAAATGATTTTTATGATGCTTTTATTATTTTCCCAGGGGCCCCATTCACATTTTTGTGTAGAAATAATAAAAGCATCGTAGAATTCCTTTTTTACAGTACATTGAAAACAAATTTGTATCTTCCAAATTAAAACAAATATCAAAAAAATATAAAACAGTTTCGACTTATTTTGATGCAAAGAACACATTGGCATTACTAAAACAATTTTAAAAAGAAAAAAACTGGTGCACTGAAAAAATGTTGAAAAAGGTGGTAGTAGCAACTCTCATCAGAAGAGTGACTTTTTTTTGTCCCCGAATTTCCGAGCCCTGCTGATTATACATAAATCAGCCAAAATGATTTGCTGAATTTGATACGATGAAAGTAACATTTAAAAGCTAGAATACCGAAATTATCAACATAGAAATAAATAACAAAAAATATTTACAATCTAGCAATAAATAATTTAATTATACAAAAAAAGAAAGAATAATAATAGTACCTAAAATAGTTCTAAAATACTTCATGAAAATAAATTTAAATGAAACAAATAATGTAATGTCCTACTCGCCACGATCAGCTCACCTAGTATCTGAGTCAAACTCAAAAATATTTACACTGACACCGAGTGAAATAAATATTTTTAATTTTGACCTATTATAGTCTCTATCCCCTAACCATTAGGGAAGTAAGGACCTTACACTTAAATAATTTTGTCGTTCTGAACGTAGAATGGAATGGAATACAAAATAATGATTTCCTTGTAACTTTCTATTCTACGAAGTGAGCTAGGTGTTGTATAGTGGTGTGTCGCGCCAACCCAGCGCCGTGGCGGCGCGGCGGCTGGCGCACACACCAGTGAATATCCGTAACATAACAACTAACCGCGTAGCTGCTAACATTGACTCACGAACGATTACATATTCCATACAATAAATTTACCACATCAATATACATGACACGTCAAGAATTAAGGTGAGCTTCGGACTACTTTAATATAGTTCCTATTGTAGAAACCTAGCGAATCACACCTCCCTAAAAATCACATGTTTAATTCCAACTAAACTGTAAGTAGGTAATATTCAAAAACTACCAAAAGTAACCTCTACTTAAGTTGGCAACATTTTCTGTTGTAAGTGTCCGGTCCGGTTATGACCGGGCGCGGTTGTGTTTTGAATCTCATCTGCCCAGGTTAATTCCCATTTTTGCTACACACACAAGTACCTAATTGTATGGCAAAGCAGTAGTCATACATGAGATAAACCACCTTACCAGGCTTTATATCAGACCATAACTTATATTTATCAGGTCAATAGTTTGAAATAACAAGATGGTGCACCAAAACTGGAAATACTAATATTAGTGCTTTAACATTTATATTATTCCTAGAGTTTACAAATGAAAGGAATGTGAAAGCACTATACCAGTATTACCCCTAACCAACAAAGATACACTAGCCTGCTGAATTGGACATACTTACAGCAACCAGCAAAATTCTCACACACCTCATTTAATAAACCTTTCCGATAATAATTAATGTTAGTACCTACACCTACTGAACCCACCGAACTTTATTGTCAGCGAAAAATAATCCCGGAACGAACTCACAATACATAAATGCAATACATTATTTATTATTATTAAACACTATGCTATCTTACTACTTCTTTGGTGCAAATGTATCTCTTATCATAAACCATGTAGGTACGAAATAGTACATTGTTTATCGAGGGGAGAACATGACCGATTCCTACGAGGGTCTAGTTTGAGGCCCGAAGCGCAGCTGAGGGCCTCAATACACACGAGTTGGGAATCGCATTTTCTTCCGAGTTACACATAGTGCTTTATACTACACCTATGAGGAAAATATAATAAAAATCCTTGTAAGATAAAGAATGATTTCATTTACATGAGAAGATATCATAAGAACATTTAAAGTGTCATCATCCATTCTAACAGAACATAAACAAACAAAACACATATACAGTTACACATTACATCGAAAACACTAAACACTTAATTTACATTAAATAAGTGAAATAAATCAAAGAACGAAAAATAATTCGCGTGGACATGTTGATTTTGCCTTTTACTTGAAAATATAAAAGAGGCAGATGAAACAAAGCACATACTGCCAAAAATGTAAGTGGGCCAGAATCATTTTGTGGGCTTCGAGATACAAACTTTTTGTTTTTTTGCATGTTGCTTTTTCTAGTTTGCTGTTTCTAGTCTTGAATTATGAATTTTAAAAAAATAAAGGAGGGAGAAAATATATATTTTTGCCGCCCGCATATTCGTTCGCTTGGATTTACGTACTTTCTTCCCTTTTTTCAAGTAAGAACTAATATACTTTCCGAATAGGTGTAGTATAAAAAAAGTTTTAAGTCAATTAATATTTATTTTTGGTTAGAAAATTGTGATTGTTCTTAATTTTCCGTGGGAATTACCAAACATACTTTTGCACTAAAGATAATAATGATCTAATAGGTGGCCGGTGGTACAAATCGGATTTCAAAAAATATAAAAAAGAACTAAAAAGGATACAAAACAATGACTATTACCATCAAATGCAAACCAGTACTAGGTACGTAGTACCTACTACTTTATCAATTAAATATCAAACTCAATTTATGTTTTGACTCTAAGAATGCTCCAAGTATTCAAACTCTAAGAAAGAAAAGTGTGGGTTTTAGGTATTTCTTAAATATATATCTTTGCTCTGAATTTTGCTCGTCACTTCGAACAGTCTTAGAATTTGACTTCAGTACGAGTATTCCCCGCCACCACTACTCGGAGAAGTGCCGTCGGGATGCCATCAAAAACGCGAGCGACTATTTCTTTTTGTTTCTAAGATAAGATGGGCGAGGGGTTTGTTATATAAACTTTAGATTTGAAGTACCCTTATAGCAAAAGTTTAGAGGCGTAAAATCCGGCGACCTGGGGATGTCACGGAAACTGCCTATCAATGTATCATGTAAGGGAAGAAATCACGAATAAGCGCCATGATCTCAATCTTGCAGTATAAGGCGATTTTAACGCCTTTGTAGTTCTTTGGTAATTTTTGAAATCCGAATCCTGCCACGTAACACACTGTAGGTATGTTCAAAATTTTTAATACTTTTACTTATATACTCGTTAGCATTAGAATTAACTTGAATTCGTTATATTACTAGAATCACAACAATCCGATTGTATGTAGACTTTAAAAGCTGCACACTCCGCGACTGTAAATCTGAACAACTCTGCTCAATATAGGTATACCCTGAAATTCTGTTTCATCATGTGGTCATCATCATGCATGATCATGAATTCCAAATAATGTGTCGATTTAGTTTTATATTATGAACTCATCTATTATTTTTATAATATGGCAAACTGGTTATTTCCAGAGTAAAAGTTCCTGAGCAGGGTGTCAACATTCAGGGGTTTTTAAACCCTTGCAAAGGGGATGGTATAATTTTCTAAAGTACATAATAGTAAAGTCAATTGCAAATTCAGACTTTTCTCAGTCTTATCTCCACAGACGAGACAATTGTATTTTGTGTTTTTAAAAACCGCTACGCTTATACACAAGAGCAGTCTTAATAAAAACGATTCGTTATGCCGAACTCGATTTGGCGTTTAGTGGGTAGATCAGTTCATCTTCCCTAAATAATCTACTCTTGAGGTATATTCTCGAAAACGGACAACGCCAAAAGGTTCTAATATCACGTTATAACATACCTTATATTATTTTTAGATCATATACATTACCGTAGTTTTTATTTCAGCTCGGTACATGCAGTATTACCGGAGATATGACTGCGAGGAGTTGATGCATGTTTTTCAATTTCTGAAATTACGGGTGCTCGCGGTCTCACTGAGTGTGACGTCACACTTCTGCGCGGCTCGTACTACGTACCGTAGTTTATATCAATAAAGCATTTACCATTTCGTGAGTTTTCCTCAGTTGCTTAGGACATTGTAGGCTGCATGATCTGATATTATAAAATAAGAAAAAAAGATTCCGTTAAGCTGTCAGTCCGATCGTTGTTTTTGATAGCGGTCGTTACACAAACCATGTTAGAGGCATGTCGTATCTATCCATATCGTAAAATTGACCATTTCATGAAATGCTTGAGAATTTCATGAAATGGTCGCATTTTATGATGTGGGTAACTAAATTTGACCGGATCATTAAATAGTGATCATTTAACGATTTTGTCATTATTACATATGATTGGCCATGTCGTGAAAATATGGCGTCCACAGAATATTTAATTTAAAGTTAGGTACAACTTACCCCTTGATTACCCTTTAGGACCATTTTGTCCAATTCCTAAAATGTCGACTCCCCATTCCCAAAAAGTTGAGTTTCCTAAAATGTTGACTTCGCAAAAAGTTGATTATCCATTTCCCAAAAAGTTGACTTCCCAAAATGTTGACTTTTTTTTCCTTCGCCAAAGAAGGGGTCCGGAACTTAGAAAAGTTTTGATTGATTTTGTATGGACCATCGACTTAGCCAAATTTTCGAGTGCAATTAGTATGGCAGCTGGACTTGTAAAATTTTCAAGAAAAATCAGTATGGCAGCCGGACTTGTAAAATTTTCAAGAAAAATCAATCGGGGGGGCCCAGCCCCCCGCAATAAAAAAAAAACGCTACAACTGTCAAACTTAAAATGGCCATATCTCGGAAACTATCGATCCTACGGTACTGGTGTGTAGGGACAAATAATAGGTCTTGACGAGATCTACATTTCGAATGACAGCTGTCAAACTTAAAACGGCCATATCTCGGAAACTATCGATCCTAGAGTACTGGTGTGTAGGGACAAATGATTGGTCTTGAGGAGATCTACATGACAGATGACAGCTGTCAAACTTAAAACGGCCATATCTCGGAAACTATCGATCCTAGAGTACTGGTGTGTAGGGACAAATGATAGGTCTTGACGAGATCTACATGACAGATGACAGCTGTCAAACTTAAAACGGCCATATCTCGGAAACTATCGATCCTAGAGTACTGGTGTGTAGGGACAAATGATTGGTCTTGAGGAGATCTACATGACAGATGACAGCTGTCAAACTTAAAACGGCCATATCTCGGAAACTATCGATCCTAGAGTACTGGTGTGTAGGGACAAATGATAGGTCTTGACGAGATCTACATGACAGATGACAGCTGTCAAACTTAAAACGGCCATATCTCGAAAACTATCGATCCTAGAATACTGGTGTGTAGGGACAAATGATAGGACCTGACGAGATCTACATTTCGAATGACAGCTGTCAAACTTAAAACGGCCATATCTCGGAAACTATCGATCCTAGAGTACTGGTGTGTAGGGACAAATGATAGGTTTTGACGAGATCTACATGACAGATGACAGCTGTCAATTTTAAAACGGCCATATCTCGGAAACTATCGATACTCTAGGATCCCTTATTTCTCCCTATTTATCCCTTATTTGTCTCTACACACCAGTACTCTTGGATCGATGGTTTCCGAGATATGGCCGTTTTAAGTTTGACAGCTGTCATTCGAAATGTAGATCTCGTAAAGCCCTATCATTTGTCCCTACACACCATTACTCTAGGATCGATAATTTCAGAGATTTAGCCGTTTTAAGTTTGACAGCTGTCATCTGTCATGTAGATCTCGTCAAGACCTATCATTTGTCCCTACACACCATTACTCTAGGATCGATAGTTTCCGAGATATGGCCGTTTTAAGTTTGACAGCTGTCATTCGAAATGTAGATCTCGACAAGACCTATCATTTGTCCCTACAGACCAGTACTCTAGAATCGATAGTTTCCGAGTTACGGCCGTTTTCAGTTTGATAGCTGTAGGATATAGTTTTTTTTTTATTGCGGGGGGCTGTGCCCCCCGAGTCCCCGCTTTTCGGGGGGGGCGCATTGATTTTTCGCCAGAGTCCCTTTAAACTTATCCATCTCTCGAAATTTGTAAAATTTTACAAGTCCAGCTGCCATACTAATTGCACTCGAAAATTTGGCTAAGTCGATGGTCCATACAAAATCAATCAAAACTTTTCTAAGTTCCGGACCCCTTTGGCGAAGGAAAAAAAAGTCAACATTTTGGGAAGTCAACATTTTGCGAAACTATGAAAAGTCAACATTTTAGGAAACTCAACTTTTTGGGAAGTCGACATTTTAGGAAGTGGACAAAATGGTCCTAAAGGTTGATTACAACCTAAATGTAGCTCCCCGAATATGAAACTGACAACTCATCCCCGTCCTGACAAATCATCCCCGCACTGACAACTCATCCCCGTACTGATAACTCAGCCCGCACTGACAACTCGTCCCTCACTGACAACTCATCCCCACACTGAGAACTCATCCCTCATTGACAACTCATTCCTGCATTGATAACTATGCCTCACTGACAATCCGATTACAGATTACGCCCAAGCGCCCAACACAGTTTGTTGACTCATGAACAAAGCGCTTCCAGCGCCTCTATCGGGAATTAATGAAACCATTTTACGATAATGATCAAACAATATTGATCATTTGATGAAGTAGCCGCGCGTTTAGTTGACCATATCGACAAACGATTTCTTGTCATTGATTTGGCCAAGACACATCATCATGATGTTCATCGCGACTTTTTGTATAGTCACTGAACGAATTTTGAAAAAGTAAGAAATTCTAATAAATGACATTTCAGAGGTTCAGAACTACAATGAACCCTGATGACAGAGCTTTAAGACTATGATAAACACTGAGACCTTTAAAACCTCAAATGTCAGAGGTTTACAACTATGATTAACCCTGATGACAAAGTTTTTGAATGATGGGAACTGTTGAACCGCCTAAATAGCTCACCTACAATGCCTCTAACATGGTTTGTGTAACGACCGCTATCAAAGTCAACGACCGGGGCTGCCAGCTTAACGTGCCTTTCGAAGAGCGGAATCTTTTTTCTTATTTTATATCAGGTGATGCAGCGTTCAATGGGTGAGTGCCTGAGCAACTGAGGAAAACTCACAAAATGGTTAATTGACAAATATCAACTTTCCCGATATAAACTACCGTACCGTACGTACCAGTACTACGTTACGTAGTGCGCCGCGCAGAAGTGTGACGTCACTGCGAGCGATTGAGTACCGGGCCGTCCGCCACTATCTTCGTGCGGAAGAACACACTAATTACGTCGTTTATAAAGATATTAAAAAACTAAAAACAGAATAATTTTCCTAATTTTTTGGAAAATTTGACCAGATAATAAAAAAAAAATGATTAGCCAGGTCAATTCAACCTAGTTAGGATGGATAATAGGAATGTCCTTTGGATCTGGGTAATCTGTTTGTCCACCCTAGGTACGGTAATCGAAATATATTTATAATTATATATTTTCACCTACAGAACAAATTATATTCAATCCAACCTGACAAAGGGTGAATTCTAGGACATACGTTTTCGAGAATCCTCCTCGGGGTGAATTGTTTGGTTGGAAGAACTGATCTCCCGCGTTTCAGTCAGGAAGTACAAACAACGGTTCTATTACAACAATACTAGGGTACATTGTGACGACTTTATAAACATTACACTGATCCTACTTAATATTTACGAGGAGACTGCGCTAACGCTACGTTTAACAAAGCAGAAACTGATTGTAGATGGCGCCACTAATAAGGTAATAAAGTTTTTAATGGTTTCAATAATACCCTAAGACACCCTGGGAATTACTTTTATACCTACTTTAACACCAATTCATTAGAAACTTGTTTATAATCATCTTCTGTGTGGTATATATGCGCTAGTGAATGAAAGAAACTGACTGTTTTTTTTTTTTTTGTATTGTCGTCAGCAACAGTATGGAACATTTCACCTATGATTCTATTCCATGTCAATAACTAACTATAGCTAATATATAGTATAGTAAACTTACGACGTCTAATATAAATGTATAATTTACCATTTACTCTTTTACCATTATAATAAAATGCAACTAAGTGTTGACATCTGTCGCATGCTGCTCTCGGTCATGGGCCCGTATTAATAAACAGCTCTTGAGACTGACAGCGAGTTTGAGTTCGTTTTAGAAATGTAATTCCAGTATAAAACGACCTATCAAATCCATACTTAATATTGCTCTCAGTCTCGAGATTGCTGCATAAATACGAGCCGAAGTCCCTGCACCATCAAGATTGTTATATTTTAAAAACATCTTGATCTTATTTTTGAGGTTTTTCGTACTACAGTGCTACAGTCAACGTCACTGAACAACTTTCACCAGGATTTTTTTTCAGGAAGTGAAAAAAGAAATTGGCTCTTCCATACAAATTGTCTGATCGAGGTGGACATTTTGTATGGAAAAGCCAAAATTTTATTTCACTTCCTGAAAGAAATTCCTGGTGATAGTTGTTCAGTATCGTTGGCCGAGCAACCCCTATCAGTTTCCGGGACGCTGTCCCTTACACCCCGTATACAGGGTGTAAAAAAAAGTAAACTGTGTTCCTTTAAACCACATGTCCTATTGATGATACCAAACAACTTTCCCAAAACACAAAAATTTTAGCTCGAAAAAATATTTGCCTTGTTCATACAAAATTGGAGATGAGGAGAGCATCTTTGTATGGAAAATGCAGTTTTTTTTTCGAGCTAATGTGGTTTAAAGGAACGCAGTACTTTTTTACACTCTGTATATGAGAAGTAAGAAATTAAAATTTCGTCGCGGGCAGGGTTTCAATTAATTTCTTACTTCTCATATTTATGAAATAAAAATAGCACTGTGAGTGCTAAAAACCTCAAAAATGTGTAAAAAAGTGAGGCGAAATCAATATTGACTTGATTTCCAATGTAATTTGGACTAGTCAGTTGTAATTCTACTAGGTTAGGTAAGAGGTTAGGTAGATGTCACTGACGTCCACTATGACGTGTTAAAGAAGTAAGGATTAATTTCGCCATTCTGACTACCTCGCCGGTAGCTCAGTTGGCAGAGCGATGGAACGACAATCCAGAGATCGCAGGTTCAAACCCTGCCCGCGGCGAAATTTTAATTTCTTACTTCTCATAATTATGATCTTGATCTTAGTAATTATTATTACAAATTTTTACAATATTACGCAATTGCATCCCAAATCAACAGACTTAAGGTGGTTCAATAAGCTCCCCAGCGCCCTCCCAAGAAATAAATTTATTGCGTCTAAAATATAAACATATTAGTGAATATTTTACGTTCTGCGAAAATCGGAAGTAATTCTTCATTTAGTAATCCATCGGGCTTTTGAATTAGTATAATCCAGCAAGCTTTGAATGTCGATCTTGCTCAAAGTGGCCACTTTTGCCATATCGACATTCAAACCTTTACACTAAGTATAAATAGTGGCCTTATGCATTACAAAATGAAGAATTACTTCAGATTTTCGCAAAACGTAAAATATTCACTAATATGTTTATATTCTAGACGCAATAAATTTATTTCTTGGGAGGGTGCTGGGGAGCTCATCGAATCACCTAAAGAGACCTACTAGTTAAAAACTTATAAATTATAAGCCAATACTGCGCTGGCAATACAAGTGTAAATGTGATGTTTTAATATTGCCAGTTCAGACTAAATAAATAAATGTGTGTTTCGTGTTGCACGATGGTACTGCGTCACTTGTGTTACAACTTTTAGTACACGAATTATTTTGTATGACGCAGAATATTATTGTTTCTAAAAGAGATCTGTTAATCGCAACAGTTGGGGTTTCATCGATGATCGATCGCGCTTGTCAGAGCTTTCTGTGAGCTATGTATGTCATAGTAGGATGATTTGATTTGATAATTATGAATATTTGCGAAAAGCCTAGGGATATTGCGATAACACGGATAAATAGGCAAATGATGAAAACATTTCTCAATCCTACTGGAAAAATATAAGATTCTTTGCGAAAAAAACGAGTCGTCCTATAGCCGATTAGCTAGATTTTCTTTGATTTGTTAAATAACATGCGTTAATGATCGACATTTAAAACGTCAACCAATCAGACGAGATCTTGCTTTGAGCTCGATGACCGACCAAACAGCGTTCCGATTTCATAGTAACTAGTTAACTTTACGTTTTGTAATGTTAATATAGTGAACGTTTCTTCCGCACCTATCTTTTCCCTGTAAGATTGACAATGTTTTCACCGATGTCTAATAATTCGTGTTTACACAATATCCATAGGAATTTCGAAAAAAATAAAATATGATCAATGATACATTTACATGTTATAAGCGATGTAGATGGCGTCGATCTGGTCTGATAAGAACCCGTCTCGCAGATGCATGCGTTGTTTCTCCCCGCGCGAGTTGATGGGCACCACGCCCGGGTCGACGACCACCACCACGCCCACGATGAGGTGGTGCTCCTCCAGCACCGTGTTGGTCACCAGAGGCACCAGGTTCAAGGCCTCGCTGTCCGCGCCGTCCAGCTCCACCACCACCACCAAGAGGTTCGTCCACGTGAACACCGCGCTGGAACAACACACACAACTCAGTGAATCGTCAACTTTACAAACAAAATAATAATTAAACGGTGAGATTTGAATATTTATTCGGAATTTATTTTTTATTCCGACGTTTCGACTAAGTTGCAGTTTCAAGCTGTTATTGCAGGTCGACTCTAGATCGAATGTAATGTAAAAAAGTTAAATTAATATAAGTTAGATTTGTAAGGTAGGTTAGAAGTCTATCAGGTTAAAACTCTTCCGATCCGGCATCATACATGAAAATCGAATAGAACATAGTAGCAGACGGAGGTCTTGTTTCGTTAGTAAATGAGAGAACAAATGTGCAACAACTCACCATTCAGCGATCTTCTTATGGCAGCGCATGACAGAGTTCTCGATGTCGATGGGGTGGTAGCGCATGCCGCGCAGCATGATGGTCTCGTCCAGCGCGCCCACCACGAACACCGCGTCGTGCGTGTCGTGCTCGCCCGCGCTCGCGCCGCTCACGTTCAGCGCGCTCAGCCCGCTCAGCGCGCTCAGCCCGCCGGCCGACGCGAGCGAGTCGGTGTCGCTGTCGCGCGCCGTCACCGCCGCGTCGTCCGGCGCCGCGCCACTCGCTTCCGTGCGCCGCAGGAAGCCCAGGTAGCCCGTGCGCGCGTACACCTCGCCCGTGCTGCCCGTCACCAGCTGCGCGCTGAAGTGGTCCGCGTAGTCGCTCTCGTCGCCGTATATCGTGAAGTAGCCGCTCGCGTTGTGCGGCGACTGCACCCAGATCTCGCCCAGGTGCGAGTCGCCGCATTGGCCCTTGGTCTCCGGGTTGGCCGTGATCACCTTGACGCCGGGCAGCAGCTTGCCCGACTCCATGAGGCAGAGCGAGTGCGGGCTGCCGCGCTCCACGAGCGAGACGCGGTCGTTGCGCAGCGCGCGCAGGTCCACGTACACCGTGGAGGGCTCGGGGCTGGACGCGCCCTGCAGGCAGATGGCGATGTTCACGCGGCACCCGAACGACGTGGAAACGGCGCGCGGAGACAGCCCCAGCGCAGAGAACAGCTTGGAGAAGGAGTTCGTCAACCCGATCCTGGGCCTCTCCTCGGCGACCACCACGCACGTCCGCACGCACGCCAGGTTGATCCCTTTAGATTTGAGCTGGTTGACGGAGCTACCTAAGCCCTTGGTGCACAGCTCCATGACGCCGTACGAGCAGAAGGTGTCGCGCACCTTGTATTGAGAGACGGCGCTGAGCCACAGGCCGGGGTTGATCTCCACCTCCGAGGGCGGGATGAGGATGGAGTGGTGTCCGGAGTAAATGGAGCTGAGGCACCAGAGCGCGAAGCCGAGCCCGCAGTAGGGGTCGAGGCAGAGCGCGATGTGGCGCGACGGGTACAGCTCGCACGCGATCTTCATGGACCGGCACAGCGACGTGACGGCCGCGTGCGACATCTTGATGCCGGCCAGCATGCCTGTGGTGGACACGCTGAAGTCGAGGTAGGCCAGCATCTCGGCGGTGGGCGCGCGGTACAGGATCGGCAGCTTCTTCTTGGGCATGTCGTCGGTGTCGAGCGTGAGCGGCCACGCCTTGCTGTCCAGCACGCTGCTCGCCTCCTTCGAGCGGAGCAGCTTTATCACAGACTGGTTGGAGAGGACTAGAGTGGCTTTGCTGACGTCGACGATCATGCGCACGGTGGGGAGGGTGGTGTGCAGGTTCTGCGGGTGGGGGGGGCGGATGGTGACGGGCACGGCGCCCACGTACAGGCACCCGTAGAAGGCGCAGATGAGGTCCAGGCCGGGGGGGAAGATGAGCGCCACGTGGTCGCCGGTGTTCACTCTCCCCTTCTCTAACAAGAGATTGCCGATCCTCTCCGCCTTCTTGTGCAGCTCAGCACACGTCAGCACTTTGTGCACGGCCCCCTTAGAGTTGAGCAGTGTGAATATCACGTGGTCCGATGTGCTTTGCGCCCGCCACCGCAGTATTTGTGATATGAACTGGTACTGTAAACAAAACAACTACGTTTTAGACTGTTTTTTAAAGTTAACCATAAGCACCTATAGAAAGTGTGAACTAAAACAACGCCATATTGCAAGTCTTCTTTGTTGTGTGATTCTTTTAACACCTTACAAGTAAATAATCTTTCCAAATGAATAAGGACCTTTCAAGGGCACGAAAGTCATTATTAACCGTTACAAAAGCTCCAACATATTGATTGATTGATTACAACAGATGGCTCTAGTTGTACATGAACTGCCAAAATTTAAGATAACTACGTCACAGGCTCGTCACGCATTTATGCACCATTCAAGAGATTGATGAGGGTAAGAGGGACGAGAGGGATGGGACGGAAGGGAGGGATGGGAGGAAAGTGAGAGGAGAGGAAAAAGGGAGTGACAGAAGGGAAGTGAGGCACGAGAGGGAAGAGAGGGACGGGAGGGAAGTGAGGAACGGGAGGGAATTGAAGGATGTGAGGGAAGTGTGGGGCCTGGGGGAAGTTAGGGACGGGAGGGAAGTGAGGGGCGATAGGAATGGGAGGGACGGGAGGGAAGTGAGGGACGAGAAGGAGGGGAGGAACGGGGATGGGGGATATCATACTCAATGTGGCGTTGCTTTTTCCGCTAGTCGGCAATAAAGATAGGGAATCTTTTAGTTCTTTTTTTATGTCATTTTGAAAAGAACTAATGATCGTGTATAATAAGTTTACCTTCCTGGCTGCGTCGGAGTCGTCCGCGTACCCCATGTCACGGCCCTGCGCCGACGCGAGCCGGTTGCCCTGCACCAGGTTTCCCACGATCACCGACGCTGGACCCACGTCTGAGAACAACATCACATCTTGTTAAGGGCCTATGTGCTCGCGGCAACTGTCCCTTTCAAACCAATGACAGAATGCGCGCTCTGTCCTTTTCTAGCATGGGGCTGTTTCAAGCCGATTTCATATATTTTTGCATATATCTCAATGTACACAAAAAGTATTGAAAAACAGAGTTGATTATGATGTTCTTCATAATTATACGGTGAATTTGATATAACATTTGCTGTTTCTAAGCTCATAGAAATGTCACAGTTGTTGAAATTCGGCATTGAGACGCCAGTTTTTCATGATATTTCTGATGATTTCCTGGTGTAATCATAGTATTTTTAGGTTAAATCTATGAATCTAGTTGTTCTCCATATTTTAGAGAAGCTAACCATACATAAATTTATTGAAAATTCAACTATTAACTATAATAACAAAGTGAAATGCCGGACCGTGTTTAGCCCGATTTAGAGTACTTCCCTCCTTAAGTCACCATTACAGTTGTCCTTTTTCCAATCAACCAAAGAATGCGCACTCTGTCTTTTTAAGTTTTCATAATTTTATAGACAAGGCCACTTTTATTGTCAAAAACGTGCCAACATGGCGCCAACAGCCAGCCAGCATATCACAGTGCATGCGTAAGTGCAAGTAAACATTGAAAAAAGTTCTAAATAATATTGGAAATAACAAATCAAAAAATTCATCCGCCGACAGGATTTGAACCCGCGTCTTTGGAAAACCGGCCTAACGCTTTAACCATCTAAGCTACGGCGGCTTAGTTTTGAGCGGTGAAATAAGTGATCTGTTATTTCTTACTCGTCAAGTGGACGCTAGCGACATCTGTCGTATAATGTTTCTTATGACTAGTCCTTCATTGCAGAAGGAATGGGATGTGAGTTCCTGCAGAGGGCGCTGAAACTAGCTACAAAAACGTTTCTTTACACGGAAAAGTCTATTGACTATTTATATCTTTTCTAATTTTGTCAAATCAATCTTTTTTTTCTCCGAAAGCTGTATTTTACTTATCTATAGTTCATTATTCAATAAAGCAGCACTAAGAAAGCCTTTCAAAACTATAAATTTTACACTAAAACTTATTTGTCACATAGCGTGAAACGAAACCGTCAAAAAAACGTCATACGACCTGTCAAAATGTTAGGCGTGCACAACGCCATCTATTTTGAAACTGAGAATTTTCTCTGGAACGAGCAAATTAAAACCCCCATTCAAGTCAATCAATGATACCACTACACTTTTTACATTTATTATAGATTTTTTGCACTCACAGTGCTATATTATTTCTAAATAATATAAGAAATAAGGAATCAAAAAAAATGTTTGCACTGTGAGTGCAAAAAATCTATAATAAATGGGATACAAGGTTCCCTAGTAATAACTGCTTCGATTTGTTCTGTATCTAAATTAAAGAAACATCACAACATTATTTTGTTAGAGAAATTACATTGAAATATATTTATTTTTATTTTATTTCGGCATTGTGTTCATACGAGAGTAGATAATAGTAGTTAATGAAGCTGCTATCTATTGATTGAGGGGTATTACAATACGAGCGTGGTTTCTCGCTACGCTCGTTTTACAATAATCACCCTGGGCTTGGGCAGGTTGGTGACGCAGGAATCAGCACCAGCGTTCACTGTGAACGTGCCTGACTCACCCGAGTGTATCTCCCTGGGCTTGGGCAGGTTGGTGACGCAGGTGTGCGGGCACATGAGCACGTTGGCCGGATGCAGCGTCCCCTCCAGGAACCGCCGCTTGCATTCGCTGAGGTGGATGCCTCCGAGCGGCGTCTTCGGCAGGTAGTTCGGCTGCACTAGCGCTAAGCAGTAGATGCCCACTTGGTGGATCGAGTCGACGGCTTGAAGCACGCGGGACATCCATTGGAACGACTGGAACCAAACATAATATGAGGGACGAACGGTTTAATTGTATTGGGAGACGGGAGGACGGGATTCGGGAGACGGAAGGAACAAAGTAGTAATTGTCTATTTATTAATTTGTGAGATTTACCCAGTTTAATAAGGGCAATGCAAGCTGAATCATCTGATAGTCTGTAAGAAAAATAGATCCCGTGTTTCCTAATTAGTAGGAGAGGATTGTATGTTACCTCCTCCTCCCCGCAGTCGGGGCGCTGCTCGGCGACTATGCAGATCCTCTCGTCCCTCAACACCCGGACGGAGAAGACGGCGATGCGGCCGCGGTAGATGAACTTCATGGGCTCCACGGCCAGCACCGTCGCGATGATGTCGTCCATGTTGTGCTTGCGGCCCGTCACCGTCATCAGGCCGTCCCGCGAACCGCACACGAACACAAGACCTGAACACACAGGTACATATTTCATATTAATTTAACCAGTTTCTGAACTTGTCTGTACAACCTTTTAACCCTGTACGAGGCACAAATGTATCAGCATTTTTGATGATTTCACTTCACTCCCAAATAGTGAAAAGGGGGATGAAATTGTGTATGAAATGTCCATTCTTTTTCTCTGTCAAAATCACCCAATTTATTAGTAAACATATCTTTGGACGAAATACAATTCACAGTAAAATTCTAATTCGATTAATTTGTCCGTTTTCACGTAACGTAGTATAAATTTTTGTGTAGGTATTGTTTACCGGGGAAAACATCTCATTACCACAAGAAACATTTCAGCTGCGAGTTAAACCTCTAGAACACCCGGTGTGGTGTATGAGCAGACCCACCTCCGGGGCCCAGGAAGCCCAGCAAACCACTCCTGACATAGCTCTCCTCGCCGATGGGGTCCCCGTCAGCGTCCAGCGGCCGAACCCGGAACACGGTGTTGGTCAGCCCCGGCAGCCCCCAGTAGCCGGAGCCCGTCGCGCCGGACAGCACGCAGATCTCGCCCACCTCGTCCGTCTTGCATAGGAACGCCGGACCTTCCATCTTCACCACCACTATCACACCTGCCGGAATTAATAAAACAATAGTAGTAAAGACTTTAAATGAAGTTATTTCATATTTAAAAGCTGTTCCTGAAGTTTGAAAATCCTGATTCCCTACACATTTTTAACCATAATAAAAGTGCCAACCATGAAAAAAATATGATTGATATCTTCAAGACAATATCATCTTTTGTTTGATATTTTAGGGCATCATCCTAAGCACTTCGTTAAGTAAATTTCGTAAAGGTCTTTTTTTCTTTGGTTAATAAAAAAATTTCGTTGTACAAGATGACGTTGTATGACAGACTGGTACTCACAGCTGGGCATGACCTGTCCGCAGTCCTGCAGCGTGAGGCTGGTGAGGCTGTTCTCTGCGTCCACGCGCACCACTCCGTAGGACAGCCCCGACATGGAGAGCACCCCGCGGCCCGCGCTCGCGCCCCCACGCCCCGCCCGCCGCACGCACACCGTCAGCGACTCGCTGCTGCACGCGCACGGGCAGATCGCGTCGCCGCGCACGCCTGCAAACAAACATAAACATATAATGATTATTTTCCCTAAACACTTGTTAGTATATAAAGGGGTTGGCACCGTCCGCCACTAGCAGCATGCGCAGCGAGCTGAGCGACTAGAAGCATGCGCAGCGAGCTCAGCGAGATATCCTTGTGGTGTTACCTTTGCTCTGGAACACGGAGAGGAACTGGTCGCAGGAGCTGAGCGACCAGGGATTGGCACCATCAGCCACCAGCAGCATGCGCAGCGAACTCAGCGAGATCTCCTTGTGGTATTACCTTTGCTCTGGAACACGGAGAGGAACTGGTCGCAGGAGCTGAGCGACCAGGGATTGGCACCATCAGCCACCAGCAGCATGCGCAGCGAACTCAGCGAGATCTCCTTGTGGTCGCGTGTGGCCAGCAGCCCCCAGTGCAGGTCGCGCGACTTCACCATCGCCACCGACGCCCTGCCCACACCAATAAACAACATTATACCCACATAATATCTCGAGAGATGTGACACATAATTTAGAAAAGTAAAAAACAAACA
Source organism: Scrobipalpa atriplicella (assembly GCA_029255725.1). NCBI lineage: Eukaryota > Metazoa > Arthropoda > Insecta > Lepidoptera > Gelechiidae > Scrobipalpa > Scrobipalpa atriplicella. The sequence continues at coordinate 3,769 of JARACY010000811.1, read as the reverse complement.
GCGTAGTAAGTGAGCTTTAAAACTTAAAAATGGCTATAGATCCTAAACGGATGCATAAAAGCGAAAACGATGCAAGAAACCCAAATCTGATCAAATATCTATTCAGTGATACCGCACTCACAAGGTTTGCTTCCATGCTGGACTGGGAGTGAGAGAAAAACATAGAATGTGCCAGCTGCATACCCTCCCGGGCATGCTGTAAAAGTCAGCTAAGGGATTCGGGGTTTCAGTATTGTAATTTAGGCGACGGGCTGACAACCTGTCACTATAGCAATATACAGATCCATCTGGAATAACCCTCAAAATTTGTCAGACGTGGCGGAACGACCTATGTTTAGGTTGTCTACGCTCTGCCTACCCCATTAGGGATAAAGGCGTGATTATATGTATGTATACCACACTCACAAGGTACGTCAATTGTATTTTATTTATTTTTACAATATGACGTCTGATTTTCAAAATAATTACGTTTACTGTGTGTGTAAAAAAGCCATCTAAAATGATTGGCATAATTTTGAAATTTTGGAAGAATTGTCTCGAATCTCGAAAAGAGAAATCTCAACTTTAGATGGCTTTATTGCTTTATTGTTGTTTTGTTCGGCGTCACTTCGATATTTTACAAAGAGGCATTTTCTATTTCTATTAATATAATCCATTGATTGGTATGCCATAAGTTTCAACAGCGACTGCGTGATTTTTTTATATTTATTTTCAAGAAATTTTAGTATGTCAAGTTCCCAATAGATATCTTCAATGTCTTTTCTGACTAGGACACCGGTTTCGTACTAAGCGCACCCGATTGCCATTTCTGTAGCTAGATCTTAATTCAGTGGCCTCTCCACCGACTGCGACGGTATCGGACATTCAGCAAATATTATCATAATAGAAAATCAAACTCCGACAGTACTCTTATTAAAGTTTGAACGAATTTATCAACACGGTTTCTTTCTACTTTTGCTTGAAACTGATGTAATTCTATTGATACCACATTTCATTGAATCGGATAATAATTTGAAAAGTTCAGTTAGACATTCTTCAACATCTTTTTCTTCTTAAGCCATTATGACGACTTGATTTAGTTTTGAAGTTTTTGCGTGCCGTAAAACACCGTAATATTCGAAGAATTAAAATCCAAATCAAGTCGTATCGGGATAAAGTAAGGTATATTTAAGTACCAATCAATACCGAGATATATCTGCTGCGTCAGCTTTAGACTATCGGATGTTGTAGACTTGTAGAGTACCCACCTGTACTTGGTGATCATGTGCATCCAGGAGGCGGGGCTGACCTTCATGAGCGCGTAGGGGATGAACACGACGTGTATGCCGTTGAGCACGCTAGCCAGCACGGCGTGCCACAGGCCCGTCTCGCGCTTGAAGTCCAGCACGCAGACCATGTGCTCGCCCTCCGTGTAGTTGCACGCCACGGACACCATGCGGCAGTGCGCCAGCATTGATGACCTATAGGTAACACATAAACACTATTTTCTGGACAAATCGTTTTACTCTGTCTATAAATATGGAATATGCACGAGTTTTTGAAGATTTCTTGTCACCATAAATAAACAAACTAGTGGGGCAGTTCCAGCTTTTTATCTGAACCTGCTGTCAGATAAGCACCAAGTTTTTTCCAGGCACTAAGTAGGTACATAGCTTTAAGTTTCAAAAATGGCTGCCAGAAGTTTGTATGATTTATTTTTATTTTTTGAATGTAGGGTTTTCCATTTTGTATATAGACTTATCTTATCTTATTTAGCCTAGGTCGTCCCACTGCTGAGCAAAGGCCTATATATAGACTAGTAGTTAAAAAATAACGAACACGTGCATTAGCGTTTTTGACAATTTCACCCCGAAAGGGGTTAACTTTTTTTAACCACGTCTTTAAAAATTCATAATTAATTAATTACTTTACAATTTAATTTTATAATAATGAGAATAATCTTCAAATTAGATGATCTATCAGAAAAAAATAAGAAACTGGTACCTTAGATACAGGTTATCATACCGAATTGGCTGTTTCGTGTTTAACAGTCCGCGAAATGGTTTTTGTAAAACGCTCAATGGCCGAAATGAAAGGACATTTCGGGGACTGCGCGTTTTGAATTTACCAATATCCGCGAAGTGTGCCTTTTTTTTTCCGGCCAATGGACGATTTCGGGGATTGTGCGAAACATATACGTTAATGCACTTGTGCACAAAATTCAATTTTGTGCAGCCTACATCCAGCACAAATAAGCACTAGAAGAGAAGAGCACGAGAAGTGAAAAAGTTGTAGAAAAATTAAAACAATTTACTATAATTATTTCAAATTATTTTCATTTTTGAAATATAAACTATCTACGGCTAAGCTAAGAGCCAAATTTTACAAAAATAAATGATAATATATCGAAACATGTCGATTTACACAGCCATCGAGTTGTTTGCGCAGCAGCGGGCTGCGGCGAGTGTAAACCAAACAGAAGCAGCCTCGAGCGACGGGAAACACAAAACAAAACAGTTTTATAACACTTTTATTTGTAAGTATATTTTTATTAGCTTCTTTCTGCAGCCTGAAAAGCTCTTTGTAAAGATAATTAATTTTCCAGCTAAAAATGCTTACATGCAAACAATGGGGGAGGAAAAATTCTTATTCTTCGAAATAATCACACTATACCGCTGTCGATAACTCCTGGCAGACGGCGCACTCAAACATTTACTTATATCTTTTAATTCGTTGTTTATTTATTTACGTTTGTTATTTCTGTCTACTTATTAGAGGTGGCAGATTGACAAATATAATGGTCAAAAAAGTTACCTTCGCACACTATAGGAAATATAGGTAAATGTTTGATCGGCCATCTGCCAGGAGTGAACGACAGCGGTATAATATTATAAAGGCGAAAGTTTATGTGTATGTATGTTTGTTACTTCTTCACGTCTAAACGGCTGGAGCGATTTTAATAAACTTTGGTATGCAGTTAGCTGATACCCCGGATTAACATAAAATAGGCTACTTTTTACCCCGGGAAAATGCCTGATTCCCACGGGAAAACTCATTAAGCAACGCGAGACACTGCGGTCCGGAAAGCAGATATATTTCAGGGAAACTTTCAAGAATATACAACGAAGCGTATATGCATCGAGAATTGTGTGAATCTAGTCGTGAAACTGAACAACTTTCACTAAGGAACATAGGTCGAAAAACAAAAAAAATATATGTCCTTCCATGCAAAATGCATCAGCTGATAGCGCATTTAGTATGGGAACCCAAGTTTTTTTTTTCGTATTTCGACCTATGTTCCTTAGGGATTGTTATTCAGTTTCATGGGTAGATTCACACATTTCACGATGCATTATACCCCTTATGTTACATGTTGTAGATGTCACGCACGGGAAAATGTCTCATTCCCGAGGGAAAAGTTTCTTTATTCAAGCGGTCGCGCTTTACCGGTTTATAGCATCTCAATATCGTAATCATAGACAGTACTGTACTTTTACCACGGGAAAATATGTCATTCCCTCGGGAAAATGTATTCGTTGCGAGAAATTTAAGTTGATTTCGATAAAGGGAGGGAGAGGGAAGTGAGGGCCGGAAGGGAGAGGGAAGTGAGGTCCGATATCTTACTTAATGTGGCGTTGCTTTTCCGGGTTGGAGGAAGTCTGCCGTTTCCGCTAGTATTAATTAAAAACGTTAAAGGATCGTAGCAAGCGGAAGGATGTGATCTCTGCCTTTCCGGGAAAACGGTGTGATGACATGTATTTATGTATTAATATTGTTGTCATTATTCATC